>JAOUQZ010000027.1:3432693-3446650 GCA_028564935.1 Neosilurus hyrtlii
GCCCTCGCCCAGAGTCGGCTGAGATGGGTGCCAGCCTCCCCGCGACCCTAACTAGGATTAAGCGGTTCAGAAAATGACATGAAAATGACATGACACAACAGAGAGCCTTTTACTGGACGACAGAACGGAGGACATTTTACCGAAGGACAGAACGGAGAGCCTTTTACCATAGGACAAAAGGTAGAACCTTTTACCGGAGGAGAACGGAGAGCCTTTTACTGGAGAACAGAAAGGAGATCCGTTTACTGGAGATTGGAACAGAGAACATTTTACTGGAGGACAGAACGGAGAACCTTTTACTCGAGAAACTTTTACTGGAGGATAGAACAGAGAGCCTTTTACCGAAGAACAAAAAGAAGAACCTTTTACCGGAGGACAGAACGGAGGACATTTTACTGGATTACAAAACGGAGAGCCTTTTACTGGGGGACATTTTACTGGAGGACAGAACGGAGAACATTTTACCGAAGGACAGAACGCAGAGCCTTTTACCAGAGGACAAAAGGAAGAACCTTTTACCAGATGAGAACGGAGAGCCTTTTACTGGAGAACAGAAAGGAGATTAGAACAGAGAACATTTTACTGGAGGACAGAACGGAGGACATTTTACTGGAGAACCTTTTACTCGAGAAACTTTTACTGGAGGACATTTTACCGGAGGACAGAACGGAGAGCCTTTTACCAGAGGAGAACGGAGAGCCTTTTACTGGAGGACAGAAAAAAGGACATTTTTCTGGGAAACCTTTTACTGGAGGACATTTTACTGGAGGACAGAACAGAGAACAATGAACTGAGAACTTCTTTACTGAAAAATGAAATAAAGAACAATTTAAAAGAACATCTTCTTTAAGAGCAGTTTTTTCAGAACAGAGAACGTTTACTGAAGAACACACTGAGGAGAGAATACAGAACACCTCCGAGAGAAAAGGGGAAAAAAAAAAACAGTTAATCAAAGAACAGACAACATTTAACGGAGAATCGAACAGCCGGAAAATCTCGATATTTTTTCATGTTTATTTTGGCTTGTTTGTGATTCTCTCCGTTTTCTTTCTTCCGCTCTCAGATCTTTGATCCTGCTCGGTGACGGATATGAAGGTATGTTCCGTTGCTCTCTTTCTAACAGCCTCCGTAAACACTTTTCATCTCCGTCGTCAGATCTGCGTAATATTTTCCCTGAGCTGGTGAGAGTTGTTTGGCTGCTTGCAGCGAAGTGCTTTGCGAGCGGGAGCGTGTTTAAGCTTCTCATGCCTTAAATCAGGCTTAACACGCTAAATGTGTGCTGACAGTTTTGAGTCATTAACCTGCCTAATGAGGCACATTCAAATAAATTAACTCAAATATGGGTTTGTTGAAATATCAACTTAATGATGGAGGAAACTAAATTAATTCAACATGAAATTTGTAGATAAGTCATAAAAACAAGCATCTGTATTGAATATTTACTGGAAACCAGGGGGGGGGGGGGGGCAGTAACTTTTGCACTCGGCTGTGAATGGATTGATATATGAATAATTCAGCTCGAAGTCTGCAGTGAAATATATGCAATAAAATGGACTGCAAACCAGATACATCACATTATTTGCAAAATCTCAGACTGCTTTCTCAGCACAACAAAACATCCACATGGGACAAAGAGAAGCTTCCATTTACTACGGCGGTATATTTTAGCCAGAGGCATGAAACGCTACGCCATATGGCAGAAAACACAAACGAGCTACATAGTCTTTAGTGAGACTGTTATCTGCATAAATTATTCACCGTCAACAGAGCAAACAAACACATGCTGAAGAAATCAACTCAACTTCCAGCAAGTACCTAGAAACATCAAAATAACAAGCGGCCATGATGGATTAACACGTGGGAAGAAGCTCCTAAGAAAAGTATTACTGGCAAGAAGTAAGAAGATAATCAAGTCATGGGAGAGAGGGGAGTCATTTGTCCCCACTACTAAGTAATGTGAGATAACAAGATAATCAAGCAATGAGAAAATTAAGCTGCCCGGTTTATTCTATTCAGCACTTTGTTATAACAAGATAATTCGATCATGAGAATGAGATAGTTGAAGCATCCAGCTAAAGAACGTAATGTTTTGAAGTTTTAGTTCGTAGTGTGTCATAATGAGGTGTTTAAACACGTAGTATGAGACAATTATCATTCTTGTTATTTAGTAATACATCCTGACATGAGCATTAATCCAGAAAATTACATCAAGTCTACGACTCAACACTCGGTCGAATGAGATAATTTTGCAATAAGAACAAAGACAGTTAAGTCAATATAAGATAATTAAGCCATTCAGTAATGTGGAATAAGAAACATTTTAGTAATGTGAAAAAAACAAGCTAATTATTAAGCAAATAAAACAACGAATAATGAGATAATTAAGCCATTTAGTGATGTGAAATAATAAGACAATTAAGCAAGATAGTCATGTAAAACAGTGAGATAATTAAGCCATGAAGCAATGGGAGATGATAATAACATTAGGAAATGTGGTAATGTGAAATATTAAGATAATTAGAAAAATAATGAGTAAAAGAAATAATTAAACGTTATTAATCATAAGTTCTTCCGGGGGGATGCCAAGGCGTTCCCAGACCAGCCGAGAGACGTGGTCCCTCCAGGGTGTTCTGGGACGGCCCCCGGGTCTCTTCTCTAAGGGAGAGAGACCTGCCACTGGCTGAGGAAAGGGACGTCTGGGAGTCACTGCTTAGGCTGCTGCCTCCACGACTCGACCCCGGAACAAGCGGAAGATGAATGAATAAAAGAATGAATAATTATAAGTTAGTAATGTGAAATCAAATACATTAAGCCATTTAGTAACATGAAACTGAGATATTTAAGCCAATTAATAACATGAAATCGAGATAATTAAGCCATTTAGTAACATGAAACTGAGATAATTAAGCAATTTAGAAATGTGAACCCGAGATGATTAAGCAAATTAGTAACGTGAAATTGAGATAATTAAGCCAATTAGTAATGTAAAATAATAAGATAATTACGTAAGATAGTCATGTAAAATAGTGAGATAATTAGGCCATGAAGTAATGGGAAATAATGAGATATTTAGGAAATAGTAATGTGAAATATTAAGATAATTAGAAAAATTAATGAGAAAAAGAAATAATTAAACGTTATTAATTATAAATTAGTAATGTGAAATCAAATTAATTAATACATTAAGCCTTTTAGTAACATGAAAGAGATAATTAAGCCATTTAGTAACTTGAAAGACATAATTAAGCCATTTAGTAACGTGAAATAATGGGCGCATTAAGCTAATTAGTAACGTGAAAGAGATAATTGAGCCAATTCATAACATGAAGTCAAGATAATTAATCCATTCAGTTACATGAAATATAATTAACCATGAATGGGAAATAATGAGATATTTAGGAAATGTAGTAATGTGAAATATTAAGATATTTAGAAAATGAATGAGAAAAATAAATAATTAAATGTTATAAGTTAGTAATGTGAAATCAAGATAACTAAGCCTTTTAGCAATGTGAAATCGAGATTAAGCCAATTACTAACCTGAAAGAGATAATTAAGCTATTTAGTAACGTGAAATCGAGATAATTAAACCAATTAATAACATGAAATCGAGATAAGCCATTTAGTAACGTGAAATCAAGATAATTAATCCATTCAGTAACATGATATAATGAGATAATTAAGCCATTTTTTTAAAAAAAGATAATTAAGTCATTTAGTAATGTGAAATCAAGATAATTAAGTCATCTAGTAACATGAAATCAAGATAATTAAGTCATTTAGTAACATGAAATCAAGATAATTAAGGCATTTTCTAAAATGAAAGAGATAATTAAGTCATTTAGTAACGTGAAATCAAGATAATTAAGCAATTTAGTAACGTGAAATCGAGATAATTAGGCCATTCCGTAACATAAAATGAGATAATTAAGCCATTTACTGATATGAAAGAGATAATTAAGTTAATTAGTAACATGAAATTTAGATAATTAGTCCAATTAATAATGTGAAACAGATAATTAATCCATTCAGTAACATGAAATAATGAGATAATTAAGCCATTTACCAACATGAAATTGAGCTAAAGAAGCCATTTAGTAACGTGAACGAGATAATTAATCCAATTAATAATGTGAAATTGAGAAAATCAAGCCCCAATTCCACCAGGCTGCACTATTGGGACCCTGAGCACGGCCCTTAACCCTCAAGTGCTCAGCTGCATGAAAATAACAAATGGTAAGTCGCTCTGGACAAGGACATCTGCCAAATGCCGTAAACGTAATGTGTTGCTAAGTATGAAAAGTTAAGCACGTCTAGTGAAACACCACAATCAGCATGGACATCATTAAAGAAAATCGCCGCGTCAGGATCTGCTCAAGGTGTGTTTCCAGCTGGGCTCATGTTTATGGATGATGACACGCCATTCCCGGTTTGTCCAATTAAGCATGCTCGTGTTTCTCCTCCAGGCCCTAATCAGCCATCAAGGACACATGAGGTCCAAAGAAGGGCCCGGATAGACACGTGCGATAAGGTCAAAAGTATGTGGACGCCTTACTCTCACACTTATAAATGGTTCCACATTCTAACTGCTACCTCGAAGTTGAAAGTGCACACGTGTACACAACGTTTTTGGATCTCCAGCTGTGGAATTTCATTAGAGTTGGTTTGGAGTGGAAGAATTCGAATGTCCTGTCCTGACCTCAACGTCCCGACCAGTGGCGGCTCCTGACAAATTTCTCAGGGGGGGGCAATTGTTGTGATGATGTGAATCTGGTACTCAGACGTCAACAACGTACCAAAAATACCATTTTTATTTCAGAGTAATTGGACGAGGGTTTATCTCCGTAGGGTCTTTAATAGCAAGTGGATACCCGACCCGAGCCCAACAGTATCAGACGGGTCAGGCAGGGTTCGGGAGTTCGGAGAGATATATTTAGAAAAATGATGCTCGGGTTCGGGTCAGTCACATCAGCACCATAAGGCGTTGAACATTTTAAATTTAAAACAGCTTATTATATACCTGCCAATGGGCCTGTTCCACTTGAAGATGTTAACTTTGTCAGGCTCGGGTCAGGCTCGGACATAAATATCTTAAATCCTGTTGGGCTCGAGTCGGGTTCGGTTACTGCTCTGTTGGACGCGGACCGGGCTCGGACACAAAAATGTGGCCCGACAAAAAAATTCTGATAGCATGTTTAATAGCATGGCGAAGTGGACAGCGTTGAGCTGGCTATCAGTCACATCCAACGAGATTGAGTGGAATAACTCGCTCACTCATTTGCTGAGCTGCTTACTCCTACTGGGGTCGATCTCAGCTGATACTGGTATCGGGTAAAGGCGGGGTACACCCTTAACAATTCGCCAGACCATTCACAGCCTACTGCGCACGTCATTCACATCTACATTTATGGTCTTTGGCAGACGCCCTTATCCAGAGTAATTTACATTTTTATACAGCTGATCAAATGAGAGTTAAGGACCCAACAGTGGCAGATTGGTGGTACTTTAGTGGTACTGGGGATTGAGCCTCCAACCTTCAGATTAGTGACCGTGAGCCATTTATCACTGGTAAATATAAAAGTGCCGGGACACGAGACAGGGCTCACGAGTTCAGCTCATCGGACACCATTCAGAAACGCGTTCCAGAAACTTCCAACACAGGCGACTCATTAATGGGCTCCGGTGTTGCGTTTGCTAGTTTTGCTCCAAAACCTTGTTTTTTTATCACAGCCTGATTTCTTTATTTAAACTAGTTTTACACATTCTACATCACGCAGACTTCTCACTAATGTACTCGGCTACCTGCTTATTTCTGAAAAAAGCTCAGTATTTCTAAGGCCAAAAAACTCCCGATATTCAGCTGGATGAGGATACGAATAGTAATATCACAATACGATAATTGACCATGTATCCCAGAGCCCTACAGTAAACTGTTACATTAGAAAAATCTCCCTTAGTGCGCCTGAGTCTTTCTGAATAGCTTTTATTGTCCAGATTTCCACTCTGATTGGTCATATTGAGCTGAAACTTTCCAAAATAGCAGCTCTGACAGTAGAAGTCGTTCGATTTTAGATATGTGCATGTGGGTGCTGAGGGAGTGGCTATTTAAAGCATTGATTCTTTTCCAAAACAGAAGCACATCCTGAAGGTCATTTATGAAATACTGTATCCCTTAATATCAGATAACTGATTATTCTTAAAAATACGAAAGCGGCTACACACACACACAGTGTTGTTCACCCTCACTGTAATTAAAACACCATTATACTACTACAGCGTGCGTCACTAAACAAACACTTCCTGCAAAGCTTAGCGTTCACGTTGGGGAAATCGCCGGCCCGCACACCCTGGTCCAGAACCATGCCGCATTTTTTATTTTCTCTGGTTTCAGGGCAGAGCCTCACTCTCCAGCTCGCCACGCTCCATGCGATCGTCTTAATCACGGCCCCGCGGTCGTTCTTAGCTCAACAGATGTTTCCATCATCCTGGAACGTCAGGAAGATGTTTCCGAACACAGCCCCGGGTCGGAACCCGGCGTGAAAAACATAGACTGCGGATAAGGATGTGTAAATATGAAAAATGCAGTCGTACTCTTGCTTGCAACCAAATTGATGATAAACATCAAACCTCAAGTGTGTGCGGCAGTGAGGATTATGGAAGGAGGGTTACTCATAAAGGCATGCTGCCACCTGGTGGTGTACTCGAGAACACGCAGAACGCACTGCGGATCTAGATCCATTCAACATGCATTCGTTAATTCATTCCCTGAGTCTATCCAGGCAACAGTGGGCACTGGGCAGGAATACACCATCCATCAGGGCAACACAGACATACACACCCACACACACCACAAGGTCATTTAAGCAGACTTCACACTATGATGATTTGACCCAGGATATGCAAGTGTATGGACAAGTTATGGCACTCGCTGCCAAATGCTGAAGTCTGTTTTCATTTCACTGCTGTTCGTTTTAATAAGTTCCCATACGTTGCTCTTCATGCCATTTGTCAATATGTGTGTGAATTTATGGAGCCACCAGCTTTTTCAAGTAGATGCAGAGGGTCATCTTAATTTATATTCATGCAAAACCTCATTCAGACCAAAAATGGAGACAGCAGGTTTCATCAGGAGACCGACGATATGCCAGCAAGCATTCCAAGCCCAAAGAGAAAGCTTTGTATGCGCCCTGGGAATGTGTTTCCCTCCGAAGTAAGATCGCAGCTACGGTACGGCTTCATTTCATCCACCCCAAATGGGTTAAATTCTTAACGGACTCATCTTCCACACTCCTGAGCTTGTATCCTTTCTTCATGGCCCTGGCATTCTCTGGCTTCCCCACTAGTACTATTTAGGATGTGGAGGTGGCTGAGACATTCGGTGGACTAGGAGAGACATTTCTGTGAAAAGCTGGGACTGGGAGACCTGGATCTAAGTTGGAGTAAAATATAACATCCTACTCACTAACATAACTTTTATTAAAAATGAAAAAAAAAAAAAAAAGTAATAGGGTGATAATTTCCTTAAGAGTTTATGAACACTGGTGAAGGCTGTGTTCAGACCTAAATATAAAACAATGTCTTTCATCGGATTCTTTTTCCTTTTGGTTTTGCCTCCTTATAAAAAAAAAAATTCTCTCTGCTTTCTATTTAAACTTGTCTGTACACTTAGTACGACAGCCATCTGCACTTATTCATTAAAAAATAAAAATAATACCAGACATGGGTCTCCTTGATCCACGCGTCAAACCAATGGTAACCAACCTGCAGGTGAAAGAGATACAGAGCTAAAAAGGGATAAGCAGAATACGTCTGTGGGCCGATCTCATTTCCAGCTGAACTTGCTGTCTAAAGTAACTAATGACTTGAAGAAAGTTATGCACACATTTGCCCCCAGTAAATTCAAAAAGCTGCTGCTCTGCTACTGACAGGGACTGAAAGAAAGTACATTACTCCTGTGTTTGCCTCTATTCCACAGCATCCTGTACGTTTTAGAATTCATTTTAAAATGCTATATTTTGCTTTTAAAGCCTTGAATTGATTGCTCCATCTTACCTAGCTGACAGTATACAGCCTTACACCCAACTACAGACCCTCAGGTCAGCTGACCAGACCCTCCTTGTTGTGCCCAGTAGACCAGACTAAAGCGATGGGAACCGAGCTTTCCCAGTGTAGCCCCCAAGCTATGGAATTAATTGCCCCCTTACATTAAACTGGCCACAACGCTTGAAGTTTTTATATTCCGCCTCAAAGCTTAGTAGTTTTCTATATCCTTTTTAAAACCATGCATTCTTGTTTTTGCGGATTTCTTTTATTTGACTTTTTTTTTAAAAGTCGGACCGGACGGAATAACTAAGCGGCATCGGTGTTTGTTTGTTATTTACATGATTCAAACAGTCAAAAATTTGCACAATGATACGCCACACAAAATATTGTTACATGACTGGTATCGGTGTCACCTGATACACAAGCTTCCAGTATTAAAGCTGGCATCACGCCACGTCTACTCAAATCTACACATTCTGACCAATCGGTATCCAGGATTCGTTAGCGCTGCGGAATAAAACTTTGTAATTTCCTCTACAGATCCGTAAACACCACCCCGGTGATCAGAGAGAATCTATCCCATATTAATATCTATTTATCCTCTCTAAAAACGTTAAAAACACACAAGTACGTATTCCTGATTTCAAAACCCATGGGCTGCGTGTCAGATGAATGAGCTGAACCAGGCAAATGAAGGATTACGTCATATCAGAAGGAATGTTAAGGTACATTCCATAAATGCTATCTTTCCTGTTGAAAGAAACCCTTAGCACACTGAAGTTTATCAAGAGAGTTTACACATGAGCGAGCCAGAGAGAGAAGCAGAGTGAAGGACAGAGGGACAAGTGGACAGATGGACAGGGTCACGAGGACAGAGACATGGATCACTTCCTCCATCTGTTTCCCATTCATTCAAGACACAAAACAGAAAAAAGTCACGAGGCATGTGATGATATATCACACAAAGATATATAGCAAAAAAAATAATAATAATAAAAATAAAAGTATGATGATTTGAATCATAGAAAAGAATCATCCCTAATTTAAATGGGGGTTTGTCCCAGCTATAACTGTGCTCTTCTAACAGTAAATAATGTACAACAGAGGGTATGCACGTGATGTCATAGTAAGTGGAAGCTATATCGAGTGACATGATTAGCATTCAGGTCAAATATTCCACACACACACACACACACACACACACACACACACACACACACACACACACACACACATAAAATGTAAAACGTGAAACAGATGAAATCAGCGCAAACTTTTTACAAAATAAAAGAGAAGCAACCAGAGGGAGCTGTTTTATATTTAGGGCAGCACGACGGCGTAGCGGTTAGCATGCCTGGCTCACAGCAAGAAGGTCCTGGGTTTGAGTCCGGCTGGGCAACGGCGTTTCTACGTGTTCTCTTCGTGCTTACCTCGGTTTCCTCTGGGTATTCCGGTTTCCTCCGACAGTCCAAAGACATTAAGCCTTCCTAAATTCGCCCTAGGTGTAAGTGGAAACGCTCGTGCGTGTCCTAGGATGCACTGGCGAGCAGTTCAGGGTGTACCTCGTCTTCACCCTGAGTTAGCTAAAATAGGATTAAGAAGTTTTTTTTGAAGAGGTGACTGGCAAGAATCTAAGTTTTACCCCCACCAATCAGTGTTCACTTGCTTGCATGTGGTCAGGGAGGGTCAAGAAACTGTCAGTCATGGCTTTCAAGGAAGCCACTGTAGTACCAATCAAGATAAGAAAAATATGAGAAATTCAGGCATACCTTCCGGATTTCTTTTGACTTTTCGAGTATCGTGGAGCCAGACACCTCATCAATGCCTTTCGTTCACGTCCCTACAAGCCTGGTTTGCTGTTCCTGATGTTCATAATTGCTGCCGAATATTTGTCAGGCTGGATTTACGCGGCCTAACTCCAAAAAGAACGGTGACGAGGATCATGTGGAAAAGCGTACAGTCCTGTGGAACCCTGATCGACACTAAAACATGTAGAGACGGCGGAGAGGTTCATGGAGGACACCGGGGAGCGGTTTCACCCGTCTCCATCACACTCACCTCACAGCTGAACTCCAGGTCGGCATCCATGGCAACGATCCGAACACTGAAGGTCTTGGGTTGTTTCCTCCTCAGGGAACTGAGGCTCATTCGAAACCCGAGCACGTTTGCCATTTTCCAGGGGAAACACCAAACTTCCACTATCACTGCCTTATTCAACAAAACACTTTCAATAATAATAATAATAATAATAATAATAATCCTCAAAATACTCTTAAGAGAAAAGATACTGCAGCATCTTTCCTCAGCTGTCTGCTGACAGTCAGCCTATACAACTCCCAGGGTGTTTCTTTTGAATTTTAGAGATCATACTCAGCAGGGTAACATGTCAGTGGACCTTTCCCCCCTAAATGTATTCTAATCTTTTATAAAACTACATCATTTGAGGGAGAAATGGTAAAGTATCCCAAGTAAACAGCTGACTGGACCCCTAGTGCTGCTACATCTTATCCAACCCCACAACAAACACACAAAAACCTCTTGAAATCACTATCTCCTCTCAAAATGATGACATTACCAACCAAATATTATTATTCATGTCCATATAATTCTTCTTAATGCCCTTGTTTTCTAAAATCTACCCTTTGACCCTGTGTCCCAGTCCTGCTAACTAACTAACTAACACCACTTTTGTTGTCTATCGCTACACTTGTTGCTAGCATCATTAAATAATCCTTAAAAAAGTGCCTAATTCACAGATAAGTTCTACTTATTCCGTCCAATATCACCTCATTCAAAAATACACAAGTCAATTTAACTAATAACCCAAAATTCTACCATGAAAGGTGTTATATCCAAGATAATTATAAACCCAAATATGTTTATTTCCTCATGCCATATATGTCCCCGGCAGCCACCTGGTTGTATTCGAGAATATCAGCAATCCGCTCCTGTTACGCAGTCGCAAGCACAAACTAAGGTAAAGGATCCATGTTGTTGCCGTTATGCACATCAACATCCCGTTGACACTGCGCAGTCAAAGCGTGAGACCAAAAATCTGTTTTTTGTTGTTTTTTTTTTTTTTTTTCGAAATTGCATCATAATTCGTGAATAAGTTGAGTGTACTTTACAGCATTTGAAGTAAAAGTGAATAATATCTTTTGGTAAATCTGAATTTGCCATGCTAGAAAGTTTACACTGCCATCCAGTCAGTACCATATAAAGAACATTATTTTTAAAAATAAAACAGTTTCATAAAATTTATGCAAATATCTGAAAAAAAAACCACTATGAAATCCAAGAAATAAAAATCCTGTAAAGTGTTTTAAATATATTTGAAGTGTGTGTCCCTAAGTACTTCGTAATTACTAGAAGGGGCAAAAATAATAGAGAAATTATGATAATACATACATGATATTTATGTTTAATTATTTGTTTATTGATACAAATGCAGCACAAATTCATCAAATCATTAACCTGATTTTTTAAAATAAGCCTAAATAAATAAATAATCATAGAAATGGTCAAAATAACTGCTTACATATGTTCAGGGATTTATTATAACATTTATATATTAAAAAAAAAAAGAGAAAAGCCTTTTTTGTTCATAAAATGTACGCATGTGCATTGTGTTTAATTTAATTGTTTAAAAATGTTACTTTCCTTACAGTATAATGCAGTATAGTAGGTTATCAGTATGTAAATTATGGAAATGTTAGAAATACATGTATTGTAAAACTATACAACTTTTAAACACCTAGAGTGGAATTTTTTCTTTCCTTCTTTTTTTTTAAATAAGAACATTCGGTCCCCAATTCAGTGCGTTATATTCTCCAGTTTCATCCCAACTCACAGTAGGTTAAAAAATATAAACATTACCCAGTGTTACCTCAAGATTAGATAACTGTAATGCATACTGTCTGGATGTTCTAATAGGTGCATAAACAAGCTACATTCAGTCCAGAATGCAGCAGCGAGAGTCCTTACCAGAACCAGAAGATACAAACATATCACCCCCATCTTATTTGAACCTCACTGGCTCCCAATTAAATTTCAAATGGATTATAAATTACTACTTTTAACCTATAAAGCACTTACTGCCTTCCTTCTGGTTCTCTCTTTCAGTTATGCTGCCATAGTCAGTAATGCCAGAGTCCCTGCTTACACTCAGCATTAATAAACTCTTCTTTTACCAATACACTGTTATGAGCATACCTAATGGTCTCTCTCTCTCTCTCTCTCTCTCTCTCTCTCTCTCTTTGTGGTTTTGCTGAGGTACACATGCTTTTTCTGGGATGCCGCGGTGATCCTGATCCTCCTTACAGTTGTGGTATAACCAACCAGACTACATAAGGTAAGGTAAGGAAAGTCTGTGGGGCTTTTACACCCAAGCCTAGTGGCTCATCTGGCTGGTGCTTATCCACAGTTTCCCTAGCGTGAAGCAGCTAGGAGTTGAACTCCTCCTGGATGGGACGCTACTCCATCACAGGTTTCCTTCCCAGTATTTTTTTAATGGTACCTATTTATACTGCTGAGTGGACAAAGGGACACTTGTAGTTAAGACATTGCCCAGGGGTCTTAGCATGGTGGGGGTCTACCAGGTATTCAAACCCACAACCTCCTGATCATGACCTGATCAGCACCCTAACCACTAAGCCACCAGCCCCAACCGGACTACAGATTGGACTGTAATGAATCTTCTCTTATACGGTGTGTATTTTTATCTGGTTTCACCCAAAATGAGGATGGGTTTCCATTTTGATCCTGGTTCCTGTTGAGGTTTCTTCCTCGTGTTAACTGCGGGAGATTTTCCTCGCCATCGTCGTCGTGGGCTTGCTCATTATGGACGTGTAGGGTTTGTAGAAAAAATGTTCGAATGTTTAAATTCCTTTCTTTTTACTTTTTGTTGTACCGTTCAAAGCTGCAAAAAACATTAGAATTGAATTGAATTGAGTTTCGGTAACTAAATTCTAGCCATTTTAGTGTAAAAACCAAATCAGTAACATATTAGTATGTTTAATATTTTTGCATAAAATCAATCTGTATTGGGTTGTGAATTTTCTTGGAAATTTGGTCACATGACTGAATTATATAGTAATATTTTTTGCCATCCACGGCTTTAATGAATCCTATGAGAAACCCCGCCCCTTGCAGCAGAAAGTGGGCGTGCTTTAAACGATGCGACAGAAGAGGGCGTGGCCCCGGCGGTGAGGTCATTGGAGTAAACAGAAAAGATGGCGACGCCTTGCAGCGGAGGACGGGTGCTGGGAACAGATGCAGCCGCCGCAGACGCCTACGTGAAGAAGCTGACGGATTTACCCACGGAGCTGTTAGAGTACATCCTGTGCTTCCCGGTTCTGAACCACGTCGACATTTCTAGCGTGTCCTGCTGCTGCAAACGGCTCCACGAAGTGTGTCACAGCGGCGGGAAGGTCTGGGGACACCAGTACAAACTCAGGTGACCTCAAACGTCTCGGCGTTCACGTCTGCGTATGAAGTCTGAACTGGTACTGGCTTTAAACTCGGGTCTGGTCCACGCTGATTGCTGCTGATATGCACCGAATTTATATGACTGTAAACCTGCTTCCACTGACAGGTGACCCGCAGTAGGGGAGATATCCCTGGACATGTAGAGAACCCAGTGGGCTTTCTGAAAGTTACAAACAGATTCAGAAATCAGTTAAGGTTAGAAAACTGTGAAAATACACACAGATAAACATTCATTTACATACTGGTGATTAATGCAGGCAGTAATACTTGAGTAACCCAGAGTAACAGAGCAGTAACCGAGCCATGTTCAGTACTATCAGAGTACCAGAGCAGTAACCGAACCATGCACTGTACTATCAGAGTACCAGAGCAGTAACCGAACCATGTTCAGTACTATCAGAGTAACAGAGCAGTAACCGAACCATGT
>JAOUQZ010000027.1:3448686-3467757 GCA_028564935.1 Neosilurus hyrtlii
CCGTGATTGCAAGGGGTTCCTCCGCATACTCGAGTCTCCACCAAAAACATGCACAGTAGGCTAATTGGCTGTTCCAAATCACCCCTAGGTGTAATAGTGAGTGTGAATGGTTGTGTTGTGTGTGTGTGTGTTGGCCCTGCAATGGTCTGGCGAGCTGTTCAAGATGTACCTCCTGATACCAGAATCAGCTGAGATCGAAGCCAGCCTCCCCGCGACCCTAATTAGGATTAAGCAGCTTAGAAAATTAGTGAATGAATGAATGAATGTCATGACCATTCCATGGGTTTGTTTATCAGTTTATTTTTATTTTATTTTAGTTTATGGATTCACAACAAGCATACAACCCAGTTGCAGGTACACGATGTCATATAACATGTTTTGTGCTAAAATAAGGTTCACAGTGAATCTATTATTACGATTACTTCACATCTAAACCTCCCCAGATGCCGAACACATATCCCTCCCCGCCTGAAGTTCATTCCTTTGTAAACCATCTCTCTAAAAAATCAGTTTATGCATGTGAAGGTTTTTTTTTAAGTCCTAAATCACAGATTTGTGTCTCAGCCTTGCGTTGGTCAGGTCTTGGGTGACAGCTTTACCGAAATCGAGTCTCTGGGTGCTCCTGAACACTTCTGTGAAGACGAACTCCTCTCTATTCTCAGCTCTAACCAAAGGTCAGGGCTGCCATTTATTCATTGAACCTCCAAGCTTTTGCTAATATTTTCATTCCTCTCAGAACAAACTATTCATTACAAAGTTTCTGCTTGTGTCTGTCTCTGCTTCAGGGAGAGCTTGACATTGAAGTACTATGCAAAGAAAATTCTCTACTTCCTTCGCCAACAGAATATCCTGAGGAGTCTGAAGAGCTTTCTGGAGCGGCCTCCAGATCAACAGCCGGCCTTGGAAGGTCAGAATTGATTTGGTTTTAGCAGATTTGGGCAAAAATGTATGTATGGAGAGTGAAGTCTGCTGTAGTGATGGGCGATTCGTGAACGAATCGTTCAAAAGAATTGATTCATTTATGTGAAAAATGTGATGAATTGATTCACAAATGCAACTGAATCGATTCACCAGCAATTTGCTGAAATAACTGTGTGTTATCACATAAAGTAGTTGGAATCGCACTGTGCAGCAGGCAGTATCTACGGCAAGATCTCTTATCGTATCACATCGTGAACCGCCGTCATGAATCATTGGAACAACTGAGTCGGGACGAGTCACTGAATGACCCGGTGAACCGCTAACTGGCTGAGTCGTTCATGAATCGCTAACTCGCTTAATCACGCAGTGAATCGCTAACTTAGTAGTATGTCTTGCAACCTGGTGATGTGGGTTTGTTCCTGGCAGAATTTATTATTATTTTTATGAATGAATCAACATGAATGGATTTGCTGCCGTTGAACGAACCGAAAGAATCGAGTTAGTTAAAAGAATCGGACTTCCCATCACTAGGACTGATTCTGGGCTTGTTTGGGGGTGGGGCTGAGGGGGGGAGGAAAGATGGAGAAATGATGAGTCTTGAGATACACATATTTGAAAATGGCCTCAAAGGTGGGGCAGTTGTACAATTTTTTAAATACATATTGCTGCTCGTTTTGGAAGGTGCTGTATTGGTGGATCAGTATTGCAATCCCCTGGCTGATGTCACCCTCGAGAGTATTTCTGCTCAGCTGGACGACATCACAGAGAAGGTGAAGAAGTATCTACGAGTGAAAAACACATCTCATCCCAGTTTGAGATCAGGTCAAGGTAAGCAAGTTCAATTCATTTCATATGTATGTAGGAATGCATCGATACCAATGCTGGTGTTATATGCTCCAACACCATGTGAAATTAGAAGCTTGTTAAACGGAAAACATTGCAAAATATTAATTAACTAATAATATTTAACTAAAATAAAGTTTAATAA
Organism: Neosilurus hyrtlii; assembly: GCA_028564935.1. Lineage (NCBI taxonomy): Eukaryota > Metazoa > Chordata > Actinopteri > Siluriformes > Plotosidae > Neosilurus > Neosilurus hyrtlii. Next base: position 3,450,596 of record JAOUQZ010000027.1, read on the forward strand.
AAAATAACTAGCCAAGAAAAAGTCTACTGTCAGCACGTTCTTAATGCATATGTTGTTCTTGTTCACTCTGCCGGTCAGTGAGAATGTAGATTTTGGTTCAGTGAAAGACCATCCATCCATCTAACCATCCTTCTAATCATCCCTCCATCTAAACTATCCATCAATCCATCCATCCAACCAACCATTCATCCATCTAAATATTCTCCAATCATCCGTCCATCTAAACATCCATTCATCCATCCAACCATTAATCCATCTAAACATCCTCCAATTATCCGTCCATCTAAACATCCATTCATCCATCCATCCAACCAACGATTCATCCATCCATCCATTCATCTAAACATCCTTCAAATCATCCATACATCCATGCAACCAACCATTCATCCAACTGTCCATTCAACTTTCTAAACATCCTTCCAATCATCCATTCAACCATCCATTTATCCATCTAAACATCCGTCCAATCATCCGTCCATCTAAACATCCATCCATCAGTCTATCTATCCAAGCAACCAACCATTCATCCATCCCTCTTAAGCATCCTTCCAATCATCCATCCATCTAACCAGCCATCAATCCATCCACTCAACCATCTAAACATCTTTCCACTCATCCATCCATTTAACCATCCATCTAACCATCTAATCATTCTACAAATCATCCATTCACCCATCCACCCAACCAACCATCCCTATAAACCTCCTTCCAATCACCCATTCATCCATCCATTCCTCTAAACATCCTTCCAATCATCCATCTATCCATTCATCCCTCCAATCATCCATCCATCCATCCCTCTAAACATCCTTCATATCATCTATCCATCCATTCAACTAATCACCCATCAAGCCATCTCTTCATCTAACCATCAGACTTGTGCAGTGTACTCATTTTCATTAAAAATGGCCTGGATGTATCCATAATATTTATAAATTAGAGATATATAAATTTCTTGAGGTCACGTGTGTTCAGTGTGTTTCGTATGTGTAGGTGATTGTGTAGTAGTGCAAGACACCGAGCTTCAGCGCCAGGTCCTCTGTGCTCTCAATGCCGTTTTGTATGAACAGCTGCAGTTTAAAGGCAACGAATGTGACTACTACAACCCGTTGAATTCATACATACACCAGGTACATCATTACATCACACAGAGACAGCTATTCGCACTACCTCAGAGTTGGTGTTACTGTTTATAAACTGTGCTCGACCCCAATCCCTGATTGTCCCATCCTCTGTCCAGGTGCTTCTGCGGAGGACAGGCATTCCCATCAGTCTCTCTGTGCTCTATATGACACTAGCCAGGAAGCTGGGGGTCGTACTGGAGCCGGTCAACTTCCCCAATCACTTTCTCCTCCGCTGGTGCCAGCGCCGCACAAGGTAGATGCCTTCACCATTAGTTCGTGCTAGCTAATGACGCTTGTATTTTTTTTTTAGGCATGAACCGTCCAGAAATGTCCGTTGCTATGTATAACAAACTGTTGCTATCGAGCATGACATTAACAGAAGCAAGGAAACCGATTTAAATTAATTTATCTTTGCTAAAAAAAAGCATAGTTTTCATTAGTTTATTAATAGAACCCAGCCGTCAGTCATAGAAGTAAGTGGTTACCATAGAAACAATATTTTTCATTAATATGACCTGTGAGTTAAGTAACAGGCAGAGCTACAGTCTGAGCTGCTGCTATATAGCAATAATTTGCTGAAGGCTAGGTAGACATCCACTGGGATGAATCAAGCAGTGTCCTGGGTTTGCAGGTTGAATAACACATTTTCGTATATACCATCACGCACCATGGTGGCATAGTGGTCAGCACATCCGCCTCACAGCAAGAAGGTCCTGGGTTTCAGTCCCTGACTCGAGCATTTCTGTGTGGAGTTTGCATGTTCTCGCCGTGCTTGCATGGGATCCTCCCACAGACATACACGGTAGACTAATTGGCTGTTCCAAATCCCCCAGGTGTGGATGTGAGTGTGAATGGTTGTGTGTTGGCCCTGTGATGGTCTGGCGAGCTGTTCAGGATGTACCCCACCTTTGCCGAGTGTCGGCTGATTGGATTAAGTGGTTTGTAAACTGAGTGAGCGAGAGTATATGCTGTGTGAGAAAGGTGAAATCTGATTGGTTCACTATCGTCCCCTGTGGATAGTGCCTGAAGCAAAACAGTGGGGCAAAAACTTTTTGAAGGCCACTCATTTTGAAATTCTACAAATTCTATAAAGTGCTCTCTTGGGAAAATAAGAAGAAAGCTACGTGATATTGTCGTCATGGTTTTCTTGGTCATTAAAAACGTCATTTAAACATTTAAAGAGTTTCAGAGGGTACCGTCATGAGCATCGTGATGGAGCAGGCAGCTTAATCATTTTCTGTTTAAAAATTAAACACAAACCAAAAAAAAAAAGTCTTGTTTTAGTTTACTGTTTTTAATGTTAACATGTGACATATACTAAACAGAGTTTTAAAGAATTGAACCAATCAGATTGCACCATTTCCATGTAGAGTATATACAAAAGGAAAATAACTTATGCCCTCTTCATTTTTGAACCGCTTAATCAAAATTAGGGTCGTGGGAGAGGCTGACGCCCCTCTCAGCCGACTCGGGGTACCGCTCACCAGGCCCTCACAAGGCAGAAGCACGCTGACGGCAGTCCGGTAGCCTACTCTTTTCGAATGACAGCAGTGGTTCTTTCACATGCGTCTCACCACAGAGAGTGAGACACAGGACTGACCTTTGATAACCCAGTTAGCTGCACTGGGGAAGACCTCTTTATATTATTTACTATATATTATTATAAAACAATTGAAGGACAATCATGACTCTTTGCTCTTGCTCGCCGTGTGCAGCAGTGACAACATCTACGACTATGTTTACATTGACGCATTTGGGAAAGGCAAGCAGCTGAAGGCTAAAGAGTGTGAGTACCTGATCCGCCAGCAGGTGACAGCAGACTACTACAGCTCCATCACCACCTCGGAGCTGCTGCTGCGCATGGTGGGTAACCTGCTCAACATCGGCAAGAGAGGGTGAGTACGACTTACACGGCGTGACAACCGTATAACATCTACATGATCATAAATTACATCATAGTACAACTCTCGCCAACGTTCATTTATCTAAAGTCCACATTGTGTGTTGAAACCCTTCAGCCAACAAGGCCACGTGTACGTGGTTCCATTTCAGACCCTCGGCGTTTATTCTCTCTCTATCTCTCTGTACAGGGAAGGCAGTGAGAAGTCGTACCAGCTGCTGAGGGACTCTCTGGATCTCTACCTCACCATCGACCCTGATAACGTGCAGTATCTGCTGTTGCAGGCACGCCTCTACTTCCATCTGGGCATCTGGCCCGAGAAGGTCAGCGCTTCATTCATAATGAAGCTTTATACTGCATAAGAAAAAAAAAAAAAAAAAAGGATACTGTACCTGGAATAAAAGTTGAGGTTGTTCGGAGTTTGAATAAAGGTGCATAAGGTTTTGACTTCAAAATAATAAAAAAAAAAATTTAATAAGAAAAAAACACAACAAAAATCCAGCGCTAGCTTAAACAAATAGTAAAATACATTGTCCACGTTTTAGACTATTTGTTATCCTTCAGCGTGAAATGCTGCACAGGGAAATGACGTGTAAACCTGGAAATTAAGTAAACAATCCACACAAACTCTATTATGACTTTTTTTTATTTGGTTAAAGGGAGGCATGGTGGCAAAGTGGTTAGCATGTCCGCTTCGTAGCAAGAAGGGTTTGATTCCTGGGCTCGGGGCATTTCTGTGTGGTATGTGGAGTTTGCTTGCTCTCCCGGTGCTTGCGCAGGTGTCCTCCCAGTTTACACCCACAGTCCAGAGACGTACACAGTAGGATAATTGACTGTTCCAGTTTGCCCCCAGGTGTGTGTGAGTGTGACTGATTGTGCGTGTGTTGGCCCTGTGATGGTCTGGCAAGCTGCGCATGGTGTACCCCACCTTTGCCCAATTTCGACTGAGATAGGCACCATCCTGCTCATGACCCTAGCAGGATTAGGCAGTACGGCAAATGAGTGAGCAAGTGATGAGTAATTTGGCTAAAGAAGCATTTTGTTAGTTTTGGCGCCCTTTGCTGGCTTGAAAGTGAATTGCAATTGAAATAAAAATAAATGTATCACTTCTATCATATTGAATCCACGCCATGTATGCATCTAACCAGAAACCTGCAGTGAGAGGAACTGGAGGGGTCTAGAAACAGCTATACAACATTACAAATTGTCCCTTGCACATGGAGAACATGCAAACTCTACACTGGGACTCGAACTCAGGACCTGCTCACTGTGAGGTGGACGTGCTTACCACTACGTCACCGTGCCGCCCACAGTAGGGGCAAGCAGATATGACGGTACGCCGTGTGTTAAATGTGTTCTAATGACAGGGTGCATGTGCATATATGCAAGTTTACACAGAGAGCAAACTTCAAACTGCTGCATCCTACTCCAGAAATCAGTAACCGAGACCCTTGAAATGCACAAGCGCCTGTGGGCGAAGGGTTCTGAGTGGCGCTGGTGCTTCAAGAGGGGCAGAAGTCGTGAAGATCCGATGATCCTGATGCACACCTTCTTGGACACAGTAATTGTTTGCGCTCCGCTCAAGTTTGAGGTCCATGGTAAAATTGCAAGTGCACGTTGTTATAGAAACATGCGTCATACACGTTCCGATTTTAACATGTCACATGACAATTGGTCATTTTTCTAAGTAGATTTTTTATTTTTCTTTGCTTTCAACTTTGAACTTTATTTAAACAGCCCAACATTCAGCTCTTTATCACAGCACTGTTAAAATAGTTTCTGTATTCAATTGCTGTTGTTTTTGCACTAATTTTGTTTCATCTGTAATCCAGCACAAAAAAAACAGGTGGTAAAAAAATCAAGAAGAGTCTTTGTGTCGTTTTCTGTCCTTCCGTCTATGTGCCCGTGTCAGGTGCTGGACATCCTGCAGCACATCCAGGCGTTGGACCCGTCTCAGCACGGCGCTGTGGGTTACCTGGTGCAGCACACGCTGGAACACATCCAACACAAGAGACACGCCGTGGAGCCCGAGGTGAAGACACGCAGTTCTCCTGAGCACAGCCAAGTGCACTACTCCGTCGGCCTGATCATGAAACACAAGAGGTGCGTGTGGGAAAAGACGCGTGTGATGATGTCAGTCGAACCTCCCTCTGGAGCCGTTTGTGTGAAATGTTTTGTTATTTATTCGAGGGAACAGATGCTTCAGACTGCAGTACTGATAAAAAAAATTACAAGTAATCGTGTCGGTGGTACAAGAAATAATCATACTGGAGATACAGGAAGTAATCATACGGGATATACAGGAAGTAATCATACCGGAGATACAGGAAGTAATCATACCGGAGATACAGGAAGTAATCATACCGGAGATACAGGAAGTAATCATACTGGCGATACAGGAAGTAATTATACTGGAGATACAGGAAGTAATCATACTGGCGATACAGGAAGTAATCATACTGGTGATACAGGACATAAAAGTACTGGTAATACAGGAGGTAATCGTACTGGTGATACTGGAAGTAATCCTACATGTGATACAGGAAGTAATCCTACTTTGATACTGGAAGTAATCATGCTAGTGATACAGGAAGTAATCATACTGGCGATACAGGACATAAAAGTACTGGTAATACAGGAGGTAATCGTACTGGTGATACTGGAAGTAATCCTACATGTGATACAGGAAGTAATCCAACTTTGATACTGGAAGTAATCATGCTAGTGATACAGGAAGTAATCATGCTAGTGATACAGGAAGTAATAATACTGGCGATACAGGAAGTAATCATACTGGCGATACAGGAAGTAATCATACTGGCGATACAGGACATAAAAGTACTGGTAATACAGGAGGTAATCGTACTGGTGATACTGGAAGTAATCATGCTAATGATACAGGAAGTAATCATACTGGCGATACAGGAAGTAATCCTACTGGTGATACTGAAAGTAATCCTACTTTGATACTGGAAGTAATCGTACTGGTGATACCGGAAGTAATAATACTGGTGATACCGGAAGTAATAATACTGGTGATACCGCAAGTAATCCTACTTATGATACAAGAAGTAATTGTTCTGGTGATACAGGAAGTAACTACCGGTGATACAGGTTGTAATCATACTGGTGATACAGGAAGTAAAAGTACTGATGAAGAATCTACTGGTCTGTAATATACAGTACAGAGTTACCGATCCACTTCCTGTTCCTCTCTGCAGGTCGGGTTATAACTGCGTTGTTTATGGATGGGATCCCAAATGCTCCATGAGTCCAGAGTGGATCGCAACAATGCGAGTGCATCAGCTGACCCACGGTGCTGATCAGCCTTTCTACAATGTCCTGGTGCAGGATGGCACGTGCCGATATGCCGCTCAGGGTGAGACTCAGAATCTGAATACTTTATTGATCCCGGAGGAATCAATAAGTTGCTCCATACCTTGGAGTCCCTTTGTCGCATTAAGCTGCAGATGATTCTGCTCACACCATGTGACGAAGGAGTCCACAGCAGCCCGATATTCCATCGCATCACCTCCACTATACATCCAGCTACAGCAGAGTCATCAGAAAACTGATGGAAATAAAGGATTTGTGCTGAAAAAGTACCACCCCATTCATATACTAATATTCTCTCTCTCTTTCTCTCTCTCTCTCTCTCTCTCTCTTCCTCTCACCCTCACTTTTTGTGTCTCTTGCTTCCTCTCTCACTCTCTTTTATTCTCTGTGTGTGTGTCTCTCTCTCTCTCTTTGTCTCTCTCTTTCTCTCTCTCTCTCTCTCTCTTTCTTTCTCTCTCTCTCTCTCTCTCTCTCTCTCTCTCTGGTCCTTCATGTATCTCTGTATGTACCGGTCTCTCTCCTTTCCTCCCTGCTTATCTCTCTCTGTTTGTCTCTCTCGTTTGTCTCTTTCTCTCTTTCTGTGCCTTTGCCATTTCTATCTCTTTATATGTCTGTGTGTCTCTCTCTCTCGCTCGCTCCCTTCCTCTCTCTCTGTAGAGAATCTGGAGCCGCACTCTGCTCCGTTGGAAATCAGTCACCCAGAAGTGGGCCGATATTTCAGCGACTTCGCCGACACCCACTACATGGCCAATGAAGAGCTCCAGAGCCATTACCCAGAGGACAAGGCGGAGACGCTGAGGGTCGTACAGGAGCTTTACCGCTCACACGCCACCGACTCAGGACATGCCACAGCATCAAACACTGACCACAACACCACGACACCTTAAGTACACTCCGCCCCCCATCTCGTCTCACACCCTCTTCCCACCACCCCACCCAGCTCCGGCTCGTCATCGAGCTCACGCTCTACATTCATGTAACACTCATTAGGAGTTCAGGTAGTGTGAGAGTTTACACAGTTCTGTCTAACGTTCCCGTGTCTCTGAGATTTTTGTGCTAACTGGCACTGATTCACTCGCATTTCTGGAATATAAACTAATCCTAGGATAGCACTTCTGCACAAGAGACTTTTTCATTTAAACACTGATCCCGGATCAGTCTTGTTGGATGACTCCGTCCTTGATTTTGTAATGCACTTATGTGTTAATCCACATCCATCTTCTTACCCTTCAGGATTATCATCCCAGTGCTCCTGCACTCATGAAAGAATTTAAAAGAATTATAATTACACCGCTTATTTTTTTCTAATATATTTACAATGAAATAAATAGTAAACAAGAGCTTGTGTAAGATGTCGTGTAAAGATGATGATTAATGCTTGAAAATGGCTGTAGAGAAATGAAAACTGATGTCAATAAAAAAAGAAAGTAAAGCTCAGACTTTGCTGTCAGAATATTTGTGTTTTTAAATGGGTCATATTTTATTAAACTGTACCTGTGGTGAATTAGTGTTACTGGCCCTTTAAAACAATCACGTATGACATCAGCGGTTCCTTCCAGCAACAATGTTACAGCTCTTGGCATTCTCAGAGACTTGGTGCCTTTCTGATTGGCTGTTCCAGCGCGGTAGTGACGTGAACTCGTTGGATTGGCCAGGCTGCGTCACTGACACCGTGTAGCATCACACGCGGTGCTGAGCTGTACAGACAACAAAAATTTAAAAATCGTGGAAAACATTTCTTCTTGTTTCTAAACCAATTGACGACAGTAAAGCCGAGTCGGCAAAACGTTAGTTGCATAACCCATTTTTCATTCACCATCACGCTCATCTCTGGCAGCGTTCTTGTCCTCAGAGTCACAAGAAAGTGACGTCTCATCATCTCCACAAGAGACATCAACGCCGCCCAACCTTGTTGATGTCATTTCCGGGATAAACGTCCCTTGTTGGATTAAGTGGTTTCCGCAAATGAGTGAGTGAGTGGGAGTGTTGGTTTGTTTGCCTGTTAGCAAGATTATGCAAAATTTAATGAACCAATTTTTATTTAATTTTTTATTAGGAATGGGGTATGGACCTGGCAAGAACGTGTAACATTTTGAAGCAGATAAGAACCGTGAAAATTTATTAAATCTGATTAGTCTGACTTATCTGATTTTCATCAAACTTGGAGGGGTTTGGCCTGAGCCTGGAAAGGACCCATAAAATTTTTATTGTGATTCGTGCATGGGGTGATATTTTTTAAAAAAATCCAGAAATGTCCTTATTTTTAACATGGGGATAAACATTCTTCCGATGCCCAGTAGGGGGAGACATTTCTTTACAACTATGCCAAGTTATAATAATCCGTTTGTACTTGGCAGAGGTATGTTGCACTCCATGAGTGTCCCTCTAGTTTTTATTAGTAATATCTATTATCATTATTATTATTATTATTATTATTTATATCATTATTATTTTCAAAGCAGAAGACACTATACTTTTTATCCGTTTATTGTTACATTTCAAATTGTGGAGCGTAGCACAACTTACATTCTTCTCAGTTCAATGTGCCGTCCTTGATTTTCATCTTTGATGTCCAATTCAGTGAATATCCCCTCTCCGTTTGCTTTCTACACTATGCGTAAACTGAAAAAACAAACCTGGTTCTGTAAATTAGAAACAAAGAAAGTGGCTTAGTGTGAGCTACACAACACTATTTCAGCCAATCAGTAATAATAAGGGGCATTTACATGTTTGCATAGGACAAAATAGAAGTGGAGGAGGAGGGGCAATGAGGATGCCGTAGGTTCAAGTAGCTTTGAAGTGCTTTGGCAATGTATGTTCATGGCTTTTGTGGGCGGAGCTTCTATAGGGGGGAAAAAACGGTTTGTATTTTATTTGGGTTTTAAATTCCAGTATCAGTAATCTTTTCCAAAATTGATGATAGTTACTTTAACTACCAGTCACACTTACATCAGCATTTCTTTGCAATAAGACAAAAAATAAAAAATAAAAAAAACAGTATAGTTACCGAGCCGGTGGCACAGTGTCCGCATGTCAGCACATCACAGCAAGAAGGTCCTGGGTTCGATTCCTGGGCTGATGGTGTTTTTCTGTGGAGTTTGCATGTTCTCCCTGTGCTTGCGTGGGTTCCCCGGTTTCCTCCCGCAGTCCAAAAACATGCACAGTAGGCTGATTGCTGGTTCCAAAGTGCCCCTATTTGTGAATGTGAGTGTGAAGGATTGTGTGTGTGTTGCCCAGCAATGGCCTGTCAAGCTGTCCAGGGTGTGCCCCGCCTTCGCCCAGAGTCGGCTGAGATGGGCGCCAGCCTCACTGTGACCCTAATTAGGTTTAAGCGGCTTAGGAAAGGAATGAATAAATAGTTACTGCTAAATTACAGCTTTAAATAGTTAGCAAGCACTGCAACTCGAAACTCCATCCAAGCTTAACGAAGGTAAGTAACTGTCTCCTTACAGAAGCCATACAAACATTCACACTAATTTATCTGTTGTTTTCATTACATTTATCAAGTGGTACACGTCCCTGGCACAGAGCTAAGAAACCACTGACTAAGGGCTGAGCGGTTCCTCTGTAGCCTTCTAATTCATTACAAGCAAATCCAACTTCTTTAGATTTTATTATTACTTTTTAATATTAACTTTCTCTAAATGTTACTTACATAAAGTAAATAATTGTACATGCACCACCATGAACAACAATAATAAAAGAACTCAGGGAGAAAATATTACTTAGGTTAATAATAAGTTCATAATAATATAAATATACATTTTTATTTCATTTACAACTTAAATATAAAAGCCTAAAAGACTTGCAGCTCTTAAGAACAGTGGCTGAAGCACCCTGAACAGCTCACCAGACCATCACAGGGCAAAACACACACAACCCTTCACACCCATGTTCACACCTGTGGGCAATTTGGAACAGCCAATTAGCTTAATGTGCATGTCTGTATCCTGTGGGAGGAAACTGGAGTACCTGGAGGAAACCTACACAAACATGGGGAGAATGCACACACAACTTCACAAAGAAATGCCCTCGCTGAGCCCAGGACTCGAACCCAGGACCTTCTTTCTTGCCAATTATCCTAATGTACATGTCTATGGACTGTGGGAGGAAAACCGGCATACCCAGAGGAAACCTAAGCACGCGCAGTGAGAACATGAAAACTCCAGACTAGCCTGGGACTCAATGTCCTGGGAATCAGGACCCGGAGCAATCAGCAGAGCGTACCATCCGTATCGAGCTTCCTGACCTGGACACTATATACAGCACGCGGTGCTGGACCAACGCCAGGAAGATAGTGAAGGACCTCAACCATACCAACAATGGACTCTTCTCTCTGTTGCAGTCAGGGAAACGTTTCCGTTCCTTAAAAGCAAACACTGAGCGAATGAGGAGGGGCTTCTTCCCGCAGGCCGTTCGGGCCCTGAACCAGAACACCGGTACCTGGACTTTGTAGACTCTCCCCTACACACAACCATTACATTCCACCTCAGCTTATGTTTGCACACAGACACTTTACACTTTACAGAAAATATTACTTGTAAAATCGCCACTGCATTTATATTTCATTATATTTAATTTTATATATTTGTGTATTTTATATATTTTATATTATATTTTATTTTTATTTTACATATTTTATTGTTTTTATATTCAACAGTTTTATATTTATATTGTCCTTTAACAATAAAGTCCTTAAATAGTTATAGTTATTGTTATTGTTCCTTTCTTCTTGATATTGGCAGCCTATTCTTCACATTATAGGACAGTCGTACTAAGCATTTCACTAAATGTTGTACTGTGTATGATTTTGTATGTGACAAATAAATTTGAATTTGAATTTATTATTGTTATTTTTGTTATTATTATAATTGTTGTTGTAATTATTATTGTTATTATTATTATTACTATCATTATTGTTTTTATTATTATTATTACTATTATTATTATTATTGTTGTTGTCGTTGTTATTATTATTATTATCTATTGTTATTAGTGTTATTATTAGTATTATTGTTGTTGTTATTTTTATTATTATTTATTATTGTTATTATTATTATTATTGTCATTATAGGTATTATAAGTAATATTACTGTTGTTATTATTATTAATATTTTTATTGTTGTTGTTATTATTATTATTGGTGTTGTTATTGTCATTATTATTGTTGTTGTCATTGTTGTTATTACTATTATTATTATAGTTGTTATTTCTTTTATCATTATTATTGTTGTTGTTGTTATTGCTATTATTATTGTTATTGTTATTATTGTTGTTGTTGCTATTATTATTGTTATTATTGTTGTTGTTATTGCTATTATTATTATTGTTGTTGTTGTTGTTGTAATTTTTTTATTATTATTGTTGTTGTTGTTGTTGTTATTGTTACTATTATTATTATTGTTGTTGTTGTTATTGTTATTGTTACTTTTATTATTATTATTATTATTATTGTCATTATAGGTATTATAAGTAATATTACTGTTGTTAATATTATTAATATTTTTATTGTTGTTATTATTATTATTGTTGTTGTTATTGTCATTATTATTGTTGTTGTCATTGTTGTTATTACTATTATTATTATAGTTGTTATTTCTTTTATCATTATTATTGTTGTTGTTGTTATTGCTATTATTATTGTTATTGTTATTATTGTTGTTGTTGCTATTATTATTGTTATTATTGTTGTTGTTATTGCTATTATTATTATTGTTGTTGTTGTTGTTGTAATTTTTTTATTATTATTGTTGTTGTTGTTGTTGTTATTGTTACTATTATTATTATTGTTGTTGTTGTTATTGTTATTGTTACTTTTATTATTATTATTGTTGTTGTTGTAATTTTTTTATTATTATTGTTGTTGTTGTTGTTGTAATTTTTTTATTATTATTGTTGTTGTTGTTGGTATTGTTACTATTATTATTATTATTGTTGTTGTTGTTATTGTTACTTGTATTATTATTATTGTTGTTGTTATATCCTTTATATATATATATATATATGAGCTGTGGAAGTTAAAAAGTCAGAAAGAACCTGGCTGTGCGGTGTTGGTGGTTAAGAAGATACAGGAGGAAGAGGAAGGTCTCTTCGAGCGGTTCCTCTTTATTCAGTTTCCTTTTTATCTGGAATCCTGTTCACTCCTCCTGATAAACGCTCAGCTCGCCGGAGGGGTGAAGCGGTTACCGTAAAGCCGCGTGTATAGGCGCAGTGCAGGTTTCGGCGTGTGCAGCGGGAGCACACCTGTTCTGTTCTGTATTCTCTCTGTGTGTCTCTTTCTCATCACTGCACTCCGTCTGCCTCGTCATGGGCTCCTCACAGTCTGAACTGCGGACACCTGAGGCCCAGGAGCTCTCCAGTACCACCGGCTGTGAGTACACCAGCACTGCGCTCCTCTCTTCCTCCCACTTTCTCCTGCTCTTTTTATTCCAGGAGCGGAAATCAACCACGATCTGAGTGTTGCTTTCATTTCGCCGGTTCATGTGTCGGGTTCAGGGTCTCCAAGTCAGAGGAAAAGGATTATTAAAACTCAGCAGGAAGTCTGGAGAGACTTTAGCAGAACTTAAAGGCTCGGAGTTCTTATAAAAACCTGGGATCCTTATAATTAAAACATTTTGACATCATGTTGACCCGATAAGGAGCAGCTGTTGTTGTTGTTGTTGTTATTGACACGTTTTCCAACTTGTTTTGCGTTAGATTTCTTCTTTAGACCTTACACTTCTGGTATAGCTATCATAATAATGTAACTGTGATCATGTGACATGTCAGATATTTACACCAATGTCACCACTGTAAGGTCCATCCATCCCTCCATCCATCATAAACCTATTGGAGAGGCTGGAGCCTATCTCAGCCGACTCTGAGCAAAAGCGGGGTACACCCTGAGCAGCTTGCAAGTCCACTGCAGGGCCCACACACTCACACACACACAACCTTTCACACCCATACTCACACCTAGGGGCAACGTGGAACAGACAGTTTGCCTAATGTGCATGTGTTTGGACTGTGGGAGGAAAGCGGAGAACCCGAAGGAAACCCATGCGAACATAGGGGAGGACATGCAAACCCGGGACTCGGACCCAGGGCCTTCTCGACTTGAGACGGACGTGCTGACCGCTGTGCCACAGTGCCGCCCATGACATGACATTCATTTGCTGAACCGCTTAAGCTTACTAGGGTTGTGGGGAGGGTGGAGCCTATCTTAGCCGATATGGGGCGAAAAGGGGTACACCCTGAATAGTTCGTCATTTTATTGCAGAGCCAAGAAACACTCACACTCACACCTTGGGCCACTGGTACCATGTAGAGCACTGTGGGAGGAAACCGGAGTACCCAGAGAAGACCCACGCAAGTACAGGAAGAACATATAAACTCCATACAGAAACACCCTCACTGAGCCCGGGACTCGAACCCAGGACCTTTTTTTATGAGGTGGATGTGCTAAGCTTTACAATATGTACTGCCCATGACATGGCATATACATGTGCTCCCTATCTATCTATCTATCTATCTATCTATCTATCTATCTATCTATCTCTCTCTCTCTATCTATCTATATATCTATCTATCTATCTCTCTCTCTCTATCTATCTATCTATCTATCTATCTATGTGCATTCATTGTAAATATAACTTCACTTCTTACGGCAACAAATCAATATTGGACAATACCGCTGAATCGGCTACAAGACTGTTTCGAATTTGGGCGCATGGCGGTGTAGTGTTTGGTACTCTCGCCCCACATTAGGAAGGTTCTCGGTTCAAGTCCCATGTTTCTGTGTAGAGTTTGCATGTTCTTTCCCAGCTTGTGTGGGTTTCCGCCCGCAGTCCAAAGCCAGACATACTATGCTAATTTGCTAGGAATGGGAATCATCAAGGGAGCCCCTGGTGCGATGTTCTCATGATATCTAGGTGTCGATTTGAATTGTGTTGTGATTCTATAACTATCCCGATTTGATATGTTCCTTCCGACTTTTTTGTTACAATTTTAAAACATTGAACCTTGTAAAATAACACAAAGTTAGCAAACAATTTACTCCTACCACACAGGATGCTGTGCTGCTTTCTAATGTGTGAAAACTTTGAAGTGCGCCACCTGTAGGACAACAGAGGAATAGCAATGTTTTCCAACCTCGAATTAAACACGAACGAAAAATCGATTTTGGAGCCAGTGTGGATCATGATGAATCATCACACAAAAGACTAGTTGTACATAGGACCTTGTATTGGAACCTGTGCTCTGTACAGGAAGCTAAGTTTAAAAATATTTACGTATATAAGCATTGATGTAAGTTTATATCCAATATTATTATATATGAATTATACATTAATTATATCCAGTAGTCTTGTACATAATTTTTTTTTTAAATAAACCGACCCCAAACTTTTGAAAGATGGGGCATGACCTTGATTTCTGCCTCCTCCATCAGTCAGATTCCACTTATCCCAGCTGCTAACCATGGAAGGCAAAGTCTATTACATGCACGATACCATCAGACCACATCTTTTGAAATCGCTATCCGCCCACTTCTGCACACACATACACGAGTTCACGTACGGTGGAGATTAGCTTGCACTGATATAATTGACAGAGTAATCTGAGTATACCAAACTCCTATCACCCCTCCCCTCCTTTCTGAGAGCACAGCTAATTTAGTTTATCCGAATTGAAATTAGTTCCATTTGATCAATATGTGACCAACAGAAGGAGCATTTTAATCATATTATTTTTATATCAGAATTACCTCCAAGTCTTCAAACCGGAGACCGTGGGGCTGGGAGGCATCAAGGCCACCTACTCTGCAATTGTCTGACCAATCAGATACAGGTATTCAGAATGCAAGTCCCGACACGTTACGCAAACAGGTTTGCTTGGGGAAAAATTACTCAGTATACGTTTATTCCCTACTGTTTACTCGACAAGAGGTTAATCCAGAAGATCTAAGCTCGGGTCTCAGCGCTAATCCCGATATGTCTCGTTGTGGTGACTCAAATAACACACGCGATTGTTAACTTTACCTAACGTCGCTTGTTTTAAGGCAGGTATTCGGTGTAAGCAACACAGCAAAACAATTAAACTTGAAGCCTGAGCACACCTGTGACACAACGGCTTGCAGGATGTGTAGTGTGCATACATGAGCCGTGATGACGTGTTCATGGTGTTCTGTACGCTCCAGGTCTTAGCAAATAATATTTCCTTGTGATCATTTCCATTATTTTTTTTTGTATAATAAATTGGAAACTTAATCCAAAGCAAGTGTTTTTATCCTTGTTTACCGGAAATGATGCGTATATACATTATTCATTCATTCATTCATTTTCCAAACCGCTTTATCGTAATTAGGGTCGCGGGGAGGTTGGCGCCCACTCTTGAACCACTCACCAGGCCATCACAGGGCCAACACATACACAACTGTTCACACTCACCCTCACACCTAGGGGCGATTTGGAACAGCCAGTTAGCCGCCTATGCATGTTTTTGGACTGTGGGAGGAAACCGGAGTACCTGGAGAAAACCCATGCAAGCACGGAGAGAACAGGCAAACTCCACACAGAAACGCCCCAGCCTGGGGTTCAAACCCAGGCCTTCTTGCTGTAAGGCGGACATGCTAACCACTACGCCACCATGCCGCCGTACATACATTAAGGTCCAGTATATACGGTTAATCATTTATTTAATGGCCATTTGCTATCATTAACCCAACTTGCTGATGACAGGAATGAGAACAGTACCAGTTCTAAGAGCACTGGGATCCTACTTCAGGGTTGGGTACGTTTAGTCTCTCCTTCATTTTCCATTCATTTATTATTTATACAGACTGCTTACCGTCCAGGTCATGGTTGAAGCTGTTGCCAGTCCCAGTTGACTTCAGGTGAAAGACGGGGTTTCACACCTGTGGACAATTTACAATCATCAGTTGACCTAAAGTGCATGTGTTAGGACTGTGGGAGGAAACCCACACAAGCATGGGGAGAACATGCAAACTCTATGCTAACCACTGAGCCACCATGTCACCCACCCTTTAGCCTTGGGTAAGCATGCTAAACGCTGAATTTACAGGCGTGCCAATTCATATGAGTGGCTCAAGAGACAAACCAAACAAAGAGAACCCTGGGCTCAGTTTTGGACTCGGACAGGACGTGACCACACAATGAAATTCTTAGCTTGTTTACATTTGCTGCAGACATATAAAGTTATATATAAATATAAGAGACATGAAAACACTATATACGCACTCACACATAGTCGTAAATAGTATTATTATATACTACGCAGGAGCGGCATGATCTGATTGGGATTAAAAAACATTATTAAGAGTGGATAATGCTTGAATTGAAACAGCAGACGCTCACAGTTTGTCACGGTCCTTTGGGGCACTCGGTGTGATCAATTCATGCTTTAAAATAAAAAAATAAACCCTAGAATGTAATTTTAGTTTGTCTTTCTTGTGCTTTGGTGTAGTATACACTAAAACATCTCTACGTTTAGTGTAGTATGTACTATATGCTAGATGAGTACACTAAACAGATTAGCTACACTGCGCTTATGTTAAGTGACTCATTACTCAGCTGACTTGCCTCTGTCATGGTTAAAATATGGAAATATTCATTCTTTTATTCATTCATTTTCTAAGCCGTTTAATTTTAATTAGGGTCACGGGGAGGCTGGCGCCCATCTCAGCCAACTCTGGGCATAGGCGAGGTACACCGTGACCAGCTCACCAGGCCATAGCAGGGCCAACACACACACACACACACACACA
This sequence comes from Neosilurus hyrtlii, assembly GCA_028564935.1. Lineage (NCBI taxonomy): Eukaryota > Metazoa > Chordata > Actinopteri > Siluriformes > Plotosidae > Neosilurus > Neosilurus hyrtlii. The sequence goes on from JAOUQZ010000027.1 coordinate 3,467,718, forward strand.
CACACACACACACACACACACACACACACACACACACACA
>JAOUQZ010000027.1:3467857-3500632 GCA_028564935.1 Neosilurus hyrtlii
GATCATATATATATATATATATATATATATATATATATATATATATATATATATATATATATATATATATATATATAACAAACGTTCATTCATTCAACCATGTACTCCTTCTAGGGTCACAGAGAGGCTGGAGCCTATCTCTGCCAACACCAGGTAAAGAAAGGGTACACCCTGAACAGCTCACCAGTCCATCACAGGGCCAACACACACACACACAATCACACTGTTTTAATGAAAAGTCTTTGTACTGTAGGAAGAAACTGGGGTACCCAGAAGAAACCCCCGCAAGCACAGGAGGAATATGCAAACTCCACACAGGACCTTCTTGCTGTGAGGTGGACTTGTTAACCACTATTCCACTGTGCTTATTATTTTTGCCTGGAAATTTTTGCCTCTGCATTTAACCCAGCCAAAGTGAACACACACACACACTCAAAAAGCAGTGCAGAGTAGTGAGCTGCCACATACTTTGGGCTGCCCGGAAAGCAGTTGGAGGTTAGGTGCCTTGCTCAAGCCATAAATGTGGAAGAAGGGAATTTGCAGCTCACTCCCCCCACCGCTACACATTCTTCCTGCTGGTTCGGGAATCAAACCAGCAAGCTTTCAGTCCCAAAGCCGCTTCTCTAACAATTAGGCCATGGCTGCTTACTACTACAACAACAACACCACCACACAATTCTCTGAACCTAACGACCCGAGTCATTGCCTAGGGCTTGTCTTCCCCCTTTCATCTTCTCCCACATTTCTGATTTGTCTACATGCTCACATGCAAATTTTAGACACATATCACTGTGCTTATTTTTTGCAACCAGAGATTTGCATGGGGCGTAAGGACAAAGACTCCTGCAGTGCGGCTCATTGTTCTGTATACCTGCTGTTCCTGCTGCTTTCAGTTTCTCCGACAGCACTACCTACCTGGTTTCTCGCTTATCTTGCTTATTATTGCGAAATCTTGCATGGCACACCTGTCTGGAGACGATACGATATAGTTTAATAACATTTCAGTGTAATATTATGGGACCAGTTGTGCTAACCGGGATGTTTAAAGCCTGTAGCAGGAGTTCAGAAACTTTTTTGGGAAAATTTTTTTCTCTGATCTCAAGGCCTACTCTAATGCAGTGACTAGTAATACATTAAACATTTAAACACTCGCTTACCAGTAAAAAGGGAAGTGTTGACTTTCATTCATTCATGCATTTGCCGATCCACTTAATCTTACTAGGGTCGCCGGGAGGCTGGATCCTGTTTCAGCCAACTCTGGGTAAAGGCGAAATACACTCTGAACACCTGGCCAGTCCATCCCAGGTCCAGTACACTTTCAGGGGCAATTTGGAACAGCCAATTAGCCTAATGGCCATGGCTTTAGACAGTGGAAGGAAACCGGAGTACCCAGAGGAAACCCACACAGGCACTGGGAGCTACAACTTGCAAACTTCACACGGAAATGCCATTGCCAAGCCCGGGACGTGAACCCAGGACCTTCTTGCTGTGAGACGGAAGTGATCAACACTAAATCACTGTGCTGCCCCTGATCCAATTCTTAAAAGTAATTTCTTACCTTCCATTCAAAAGTATTTACTATGTAGAAAATGTAGAAAGCATGCAAAACAGATCTTTTGGTGGATTTGAAGGTGAAATAAGAGGTTTTTAAAGTTCCTACACTAACACAGCAATGAAGAAAAGGTCTAGAACGGTACACATGCTACGCTTTTATGTTTAGCGGTACTGGATTGGCAGAATAATTGTCTTTTGTTGATGATAGTCTAGCATGTCAGGGTAGTGAATAAAAAATGTCATTCTTTACCTATTATTCTATCCATAACCACAGCATATGTGCAATTTTGCATTCTGATTGGCTAATCTACTAATAGAATATTAGCTCATATACTGTATGTAGCTACATCATGACAGAAAAAAAGAAACGAAGGCGGTCGTGACTCTGTGCTAAGCTAAAAGCTAACCCAAGTCAACAATCAATGAGCATGAATTCAACTGTTCTTCTTTCACCCAACAAACATGACCTTATTGGCCCCCAAATTTTAACCAAATGTAGGTCTTGGACCATCGAAGAACTAATTACATTCCAGATCCAGGACAGTTTAATGTTGCACGATAGAGCAAGGGGCAGAAATCACCCAGAATGCACAGGGATTAAAAATTAAGCTCAAAGATTATTGTGGAACAGGCCACAAGGGGGCACCGTAATTCTACATTATCTGGCACTGTGACTCATGTAAAGACAACATTGCACTACCTTGGTGGAGGTCTGCACTCTGTGAGAGCACTTTTAATTATGAATTAATTTAATGATGGCATGTATGTGATTCTCAGTAATAAAATATACCTGTCTTAGGTTTTTATAATGACTTGTTAAATAAATAAAGAACAAAAGAAGAGATAGTGAGTTTTTCTTGTGACCTCTTGAGTCTAGTGGTCCACATGGGGTCACAACCCCCGTATTTAGCAACAACTGGTGTAGTTTATGTCTCTGCAGCACTTTACATTTAAGTTTTGATAAATGTTTTTCCTGAAAAATATCTCCAGGATTGTTAGATGTTTGTGAAATCTTTCCCACAAATAGAAGGAATTTTAAAATGACCTCAGGTGAAAGTGCAGTAAAACATTTGTTGGTACATCTGGATTCATTGTAATATAACTTCCATACATTTGATTGATGTAGTAGTTATATTTAATACAACAACAACAAAAAAACTTATACAGCCCACTGACTGTATCCCAACTGCTCCCTCAGCAGACGACTTAGTGATTTGCGTCTCACTCCATGTCAGGTGCTGTTGGAGGATGTAAGTATATAACAAGGCAGCCTACTTACCTTGTAGCCTGAGGTTAGCTCCCTCTTGCTGCTGTTTCTACACCCGCTACAGTTCCTTCAGTGAAATTTCTACATCATCAGCGTTGTGCACCTGGACAGCATCACCGCAACTATGATGAGCCACAGTGACACTCTGATAACCCCAGACGTGACCACAACTTCATCAAGCTTGCATCTTGGAATCTAAGAACTTGGAACGTAAGACTGTGCAAAGGACGACTTAAGTGTTCGGCTTTGATAGTAATTGGCACTCAGTGGCGGCAGACAGGAGAGCTTGGCGGTCCGGGATCAGGAAGGGTATGGCGTTGTGTGAGAAACACCTCATGGACAAACGTGAAGCTGCTCATGCCAAATGTAGAACTGGAGCGAACCCCAATCGCCATGTGTGATATGGCTGATGATGGTGATGATGATAGGATTTAAAATACTGTCTGAAACCGCACCTCCCCATCATTTCTGTTTTTTGAAACATGTCATGTCATTTTCTGAACCACTTAATCCTAGTTAGGGTCACGGGGAGGCTGGCGCCCATCTCAGCCGACTCTGGGCGAGGGCAAAGTACACACTGGACAGCTCGCCAGGCCATCGCAGGGCAGAAACACGCTGACGGCTATGCAGCTACTCAACGAAAATCGGCAATGGTTCTTTTACATGCCTCCCACCATAGACAGTGAGAGACACGGCCGGCCTTTGATAACCCAGTTAGATGCACTGGGGGGACAGCAGTGAGAACCCATCGATAGTGGGGCTTGAACCCCTGACCTTGGGATCAGTAATCCAGCACCTTACCACCAGGCCACCGCTGCCCCTCACTTAAAATTATGAAGTCTAAAGATACTACATGTGTAAATTTTTTGCGCACCGGCGGTACCTTAAACAACAATCTTGGTGTAGATTTTTATTTCCATTTCACTGTTACATCTCAAGTGTATTGTTTTCCTAAAAAAATGTCCTATGGTGGTTAGTGGTTCATCCCTCTCGTACAACCCGTGCTGAACCCGTATTTCAGTCTGCAAATCAACGCCGTAACAGGCCCTTATTTTTGGGGGGGTTCCAAAACACTGAATGTAACTATAAACTGATCAATTTAAACAGATAAATGAATAATATCCTAAATCTCTGAGGTTGAAATAGGAAAATAATCACCGTTAGCATAATAACAGCATGTTTACGTTATGCTATTCTTGATTATTTTCCATTAACAGTACACCCTCAGGTGTTTAATTCTGGTTAAACAGGACTCTGTAAAGTTGTACTTCTTTCCTCTCGAAGTTTAACGGCTAAATAATACCGTAAACCGTGTAGAGTACAGTTCCGCTAAGAAACTAAAAGCATAAGTACACACACAACACATCACCAGTCAAAAGTTTTACAACGCCCCCTCACACCAAACCCAGACCCTTTAAGTTTTTTAATGAGATTTATGTAGATTAATGCCTCCAATAAACCAAAAAATCTTTTGCAGATTTTCCGGTTGAACACACTCTACAGTATTAAATATTGTTCTGAAACTTTCTTCCCAACACTGTTGCACTCGTTGGCTACTTTGCCTTCACTCTTCGGTCCACTTCATCCCAAACAGGTTCATTCATTCATTTTCTGAACCGCTTAATCCTAATTAGGGTCGCTGGGAGGCTGGCGCCCATCTTGGCCGACTCTGGGCGAGGGCAGAGTACACCCTGAACAGCTCGCCAGGCCATCGCAGGGCAGCAACACGCTGACGGCTATGCAGCTACTCTTGACGACAATCAGCAATGGTTCTTTTACATTCCTCTCACCACAGAGTGAGAGACATGGCCGGCCTTTGATAACCCAGTTAGCTGCACTTGGGGCAAACAGGTTCAATGGGGTTTAAATTTAGAAACTACTGTGAAAATGTGTGGCGGTGGGGGAGTAAGGAGCACCTTCCCTTCCTCCACCTTCATGGCTGAAGTGCCTTTAAGCAAGGCACCTAACCCCCAACTGCTCTCCGAGCGCTGCAATGTGTGTGGCAGCTCACTGCTCCGAGTGTGTGTGTGTGTGTGTGTGTGCTCACTTTGGATGGGTTAAACGCAGAGGCAGTAATTTCCCTCACGGGATTAATACAGCATAGCAAAAATAAATAAATAAACAAATAATAAAAAAGAAAAGAAGCCAACCATTTATTTCTTTTCTTTGAATGTAGTTCTGACAAACCGTTTCTTTCTTCCTTTTCACTGGACTTGAACTACTAACATTTCAATAAGACTGAAAACAACAGCAAGGAAGCACAATATCCTCCTCCAAATACTTTTCCTATGAAACTGGATCGTAGTACTAAGTATAACTCTGGTAAAAAATCATCCGCTCATCGTTATATAATAATATGCGCATTGTTGGCACGTGTCCAGTATGTTTTGAAGAAAGTTTGAATAAAGCCCTAGGAGGAGTTGATTTGAAAAGGAAGGCACTCAGGGACATGATGAAGCTCAATTTCTGAAGGGCAAAAACTTTGGTAAACATCACTCGAGCGTAATATGATAATGAGTGTGTCCTTAACACATACAACGTCTGCCAAGCCTGAAGAAATCCGGGGCGAATCCACAGGAGGAGTTGATTTCTAAAGATTCCAAAATATACGGACAGAAGGACAGCACCACAACATAATGGGGGCATTTTTAAACTTGGGGTGGGTTTCCTTTAACTTGTTTACCCCCCTAATTTAATCATGGCTGGTTTCCACCCATCACGTATACCTCCCTATCATGCGCCCATCACCAGTCAGGGAGGTGCAGGAGCAGGTTCATGCTTTCTCAGAGACGCCTCATGCTGCTGCCCCACATCTTTTTGAACTGCTGCACATGTATATTCAGGGGCAGTGACCCAATCAGTTAAAGCACTATCCACCCCCTCTATGCATGACCTCACAGACACCCATGATTGGCTGGTGATCACTGTAAGTGAAAGGGAGGCGAGCGTATGCCATCTTCCCCTTCCAAGAGCTCCAAGACTGCATGCATCAACCTCGATTCAAAAATCTCCAGAATGATAGGGGTGCACCTCGATGATGCGCCACTCGGGAGACCAGGGGTGTTTTGAAACCTTAGTTGTATCTAAACATGACATTACATGATAGAGCTTATAAGTGCTCCGCTCACTTCGAACAGGACTGTAAAGCTGTGTGTATTCTGGATATTTAGGAAAAAAAGTTTCGCATGAATTAATAAGTAAATCTACAAACTTCGCAGATCAAACACGGAATGAAATCCCCAAACGGTGGAGATCATTTCGCCGGATTTCCTTCAAGTCTCGCCGATCTTTGACATGTCATCCAGCAGGCAGAATACAGGGTCGGTGTTCACAGTGTGTGGAAGAACCCAAGTCAATCAAGTTCCCCGCCCACGTTAACGAGTCAGTGAGTTTCTTAATAAAGAGGAAAAAGAAAAAAAAAAAAACAGGGTGTTCCAGATCAACACAAACCAGTGGAACAAGCCAGTCCTGTTGTAGTATTATCAAATGCCTCGTGTTTACAGACGCACCATTACATGTAAATAGAGTTACAAAGATGTTTGCTTAGCAGTACAATGTTTTTTTATACTGTTATTAAATAGATCCGTCCGTTTTCCTGTAAAGCAATAAAGATTTGAACTTTAAATTATAACAAGAAAACTGTCTAACAATGACTTAACATGGAAAACAACATCATATCATAAAATTATAATATAAGAATAAAATCACTATCACAGGCAGATGTTTTCATGTAAAAACAAAATAAAAAGAATTAAAATCTAAACCAGGTCCAGGAAGTCGTTACAAAGTCTACAGAGTGTTTTCCTAGTACTGTTACTCAGTCTGCAGAGAAAACTGTATAGGAAAAACTTCCGGGCTCTTGTCCATTGCTGGTGCCCAGGTGCATTGTGGGTCAGACAGCAGAGCTCTGAGGATCGGCGAGCGTGTCGTAAGGCATAGCCAGGCCGATGTTGTAGTTGTAGCCGCTTCTCTCCACGTAGTCGGATCTGCAGATGGGGAGAATGTGGGTCTGGGAGGAGGAATCCACAGAGAAATCGTAGTAGCAGATCGCCCCCCGGTGCCTGTATAAAGAATAACAACATTTATTTACAAACATGATCTATACAACAGGGAAACAGGAAGTGACTTAAAGCTTTATCATAAATAGACATATAAATAAAATTTTATGGGTAATTCATGGTAAAATCTTTTCTTTTTTTATAAAGCAGGAAGTATTTACAAAATTAAGTTCAAAGTGTTTTTTTTTTTTTCATATTATCTACATTTTATCTTTTCATTCCATGAGTTAGTCACTAGTTCATAGACATTACATTTCCACCGGTGAATATTTAACACATACGGAAGTTACTCGGTGATATCGATCATGCTCCCGCTCAGTGGCGGTGTCTGAAGGGGGTAGGAGCCACCCACGGCTGGTTAGACCGCCTTCTTGTTATTAAAACCTCATGCCGAAGAGAAGTACCAAATGGGCGACTCTACATCGCCATCGACTTTACAAGGTTCAGGACGATCTGAACCAGAATACAGCGTTTTGAGCCAGTTATCAACCCAGAAAATGAAGTGGATTCAGACGGAGTGTTGAGCAGGGGATATGGTGAGTGTCCGTCCGTCCGTCCACTTCACCTTCACCGTTCGGTTACTGATCATCAATACGTCGCAGGATCTCCATATTTTATACAAACGTCCAACACAACACACGTATGACTTCAGAAGAACGTGGGCCTGATAGATTTTTTTCATATCTTAGACAGAGGCCAATTTTTAAAAATGTATTAATAATAAATAACAAAATGAATGAATGAGTAAATAAATTATTATTAGTCGTATTAGTAGCAGTAGTATTTAGGTGAAACATGAACTAGGCCCTCTGTTAGTTTTTTTAGCCTTAACATATCCTTGTAGCATTATGTATTAGCATTAGCAGTGCACATTCAGTCTCGCAGTAAAGCAGTAACCCCTGAAAGTGTCGCGTGCTGGAGTTTATGGCGTGTTATATGAACTCCAGCAGGGTGAGCAGTGAGGTCATCGTCAGTGATGCACGCTCCACGTGGATTCTTTTCATCGGGGATGTTGGCCGTCACCAGGGTGCTGCTGTTAAACCGTACATGACGGACTGGGTGGCTATGCGACACACACACACACACACACACACACACACATTGTAGTTTTGGCTTCTCAATAATAAACAACAGAAACCTTACAAACAGTAATTCTACTATAAATACAACTTTCCGTTCACACGTGCAGATTAAACAGTGTGTGTTTACTGACTGTGTTATAGATGATAAAGTCTCAGTACAGTATACACTATATACAAACTGTAGCATTTTCTCATGAATATTTTGTGAGGTTTGACTTTATTCAGTCATCCAGGGTATTGGAATGCACATGCACTTCCACTTTGTTATCTTTCGTTGCCAGGGTCTGGACAAGAGTCCAAGAAGAACAAGTGCATACACGATTAAGAGATGGATCATTCACATCACATTTCGATTTAACACGGAGTCTAATCTGGAGATTAGATCTCATTAGCTTTAAACTCCATCACACTCAGCCGTGTTCCTACTACGTCCTCAGAAAATGCGGTAAGGACTTGTAATGCAATGTAGGAACGTAGCAGGAACCGATAAGTATGTGGTACGGTCTCCACAGACACGGGAAAAAGTAGTGAGGTCATGGTGGAATCAGAATGCGATAAGAACCTAATAAGGACGTAATAACGACAGCATTGATGTAGTACTGACGTAACGAAAACTTGGTAGGGACTTCACTCATGTGGTACAAGTGTGGCGTGGACTTAAATGAACTGAAAAAGTGCAGTGTTGTAAAAGTAAAGTATTTATAAGGACCGGCTGGACACAGTGGTAAGCGCGCGGTGTGATCTGATTGGTCGTAGTAAGAATGTAGTAATGTAGTACTGGACGTAGTGCAGGCGTGATTGTGCGGATGGTAATAGGTTAGAGGGAACTGCACATTTCTTTCCATTTTAACCACACCACCAATGAGTCATTGAAATTTGCAGGACGCAGTGTGTTCTTGATGGCCTTCGTGCGACTGAGTGTGACTGGGGTTGATTTTGTAAACGATTCAGGACTGGAGTGATGCAGCTGAGATTGAGGAACTGACTTATCCTTGATCGCTGGTTATTGAAAAAGAGTGTTTTTCAGTATTTCAGTAGAATATTTGTTATAGTTAGTAGCACGGTTCATATTTAACTACCTAATGCGAAAGGGCGTGAAAACAACCTGGAGATCACAGGTTCAAATCCAGGTCGATGCCGCAGTCATCCACGATCGGGAGCCCGTGGGAGCTAATTTGCCAAGCTCGAACGGGAAAAAGGGATGGCATAAACTTGCCTCCCTGTCACTTACAGTGATCACCAGCCAATCACGGGCGTTCGTGAGCTCATTCATACAAAGGGGCGGATAGAGATTTCCATCTGGAAGTGTTAAGCTGCCCCCAAATGCGGATGCACGGCAATTTGTAAAGATGATAATAATAGCAGTGCGTGTCATGAAGGGTGCATGTGCTGCCTATGCCTCGCCCTGGTTGGTGGTGGTCGTACGTGATAGGGAGGGAACAATTGACGAGCGAAATAAAAAAATGAAAAAAGAAAATCATATCTCAGCCAAATCTTACACGACTTTGTATACACAATTCTTCCAAATTTTAACTGAAGTACCTGTGGATTATTATCCACCAGACTATATAATAAAATAATGAGTGAATTTGTATGAATTTTAATAAGTAGGGTAAATAAGTGCAAATAATGTGTGAATGAATTTTCATCAGATGTCCACTAGGGGGAGACATTTCATTATAATTATAACAAGTTATAATAAACCCCTGCAATGTTTGGCAGATTTTTTTAGGTTAATCAATGCACTTGTCATTGTCATCATAATCCAAGAAGGTATTTTGCACTCCAAGTGCCCCTCTACGTAGTCTATTTTTTAAAAACACACTGATGCATGTATTCAGTATGCAGCTCTAAACATGTACAGATCCAGATGTTCGGTTTATACAGTATTATGAAAGTAAGTCAGTTTCTCTCACCGGTTGTGCATCTCCCAGAGTTTCGCCCCCATCCTCATTTCCCACACGCAGACCAACCCCTCGCCTCCGCCACTCACTATCTTCCAATCGTCCGCCTGCACCGTGGTCACGCCCATGTGATGGGCGTAAAGTGATACCACCGAAGAGCCAGAGCGCAGGTCAAACACTCGCACGCTGTGACAGAGTAAAAAGAAACCGTGAACAATCACCAGGGGTGATGGATGTGTAGTGTGTGTAGCATGTGTAATATGTGTATCAGTCACTGTAGAGACTGGAAATTACTTTGGAAAGCAGTTCACCAGGTCACCCCTACTCTTTAATCTCCAAAACCTTCCAAGTGTCTTTGTGAAGATTGAATTATTGGCTGGCGGCCAAAGCAAATATAATAAGTGACCAAGAAAAAACACTGGGCACAAAGGATTTGGAAACCATCTGTGCGCACTGTTGCTTAATGGTACCGAGAGCAGCCAAGAGATAACCGCACATGGACACACTCCTAATCACCAAAATCTAATTACGCTCAGACGAGGAAACGCTGCGTTCCCGTTTCCGACATCTCCAGGCTTTGATGCATGTCTAAGTGTGATTTAATGGAAGAGACACTGCGTTCAAGTAGACATTGTGTTGACATGTCTTTGTGGACTTTCATTTCATTGAGACTCTCTTTGTCTCGCGCTGGTGAGCGAGTGAAACACAGTCCCAGGCACTTCCTAACTTTCATTAATCTCGTGCTGGAAGGCGAGATGATTTCAGTGAGCTGTCGATGAACACGTTTCCTTCAATAAATCAGAAATGCGGCTTTCCAGCAGCTCGTGCACCAGCGACTGTGGAGAGAAACACCACAGAATTAACCACCGCGGACTGTTCGTTCCTGACACCTCAGGTTACAAGGCCTCTGTGAAGAAATCACAATCCAGCAGCAATTTCAGTTCCTTTCTTTCCAACCTTAAGATTCTGTATTGTTTTCTGCTCAAATTTTAAAGGAATTATTATTATTACACGATCATTATTGTATTAAATTTATATCCAACACTGACTTTTTTTTTTACCTTTACCTAAATTATTATTTATTCATTAATCCAAATGAATTATTTATTTTGGAACTATATTATATTCTCTTTTTCCTGCTTGCTCTTTTCTTTAAAACACAATTGGAGCAACATTTAAATTGTGCTAAAGAAATAAACTATAAAATAAATAAATTACTAGTATACTTATAATTATTGTTGTTATTATTATTGTTGTTGATAATATTGGTTTAATAATTTTATTACTTCGTTTTTTTGTTGCTGTTGTTGATATAACTACAATTATGATATATTGTTTTTATTATTATTACTATTATTAAGGGGTCCAAGTGTATTGTTTTGACTCCGATTATTATGATTATTTTCAAGTCTCTTCACTTAGATGCTTATTATCATTATTATTATTGCTGTTGTTCTTGTTCTTATTATTATTGTAAATTATTGTGGTTATTATTATTGCTTTTGCTGTTGTTGTTATTTTCATTATTATTATTATTATTAATATTATTATTATTATTATTATTATTGTGGTTGGTATAATAACTACTGTTGTTATCGTCGTCATTACTATTATTATTATTATTATTATTAGTTATTGTTGTCATTATTGTTACTGCAATTTTTGTTGTTATTATTATTGTTGCTGTTATTATTGTTGTTATTGTCATTATTTTTATTAATAATAATAATATTGTTGTTATTATTGCTATTATTATTTTTATTATTCACTCATTCATTTTCTAAGCCACTTTATTAGGGTCACGTGAACAGCTCGCCAGACCATCGCAGGGCCAAAACAAACAACTATGTCATGTCATGTCATGTCATTTTCTGAACCGCTTAATCCTAATTAGGGTTGCGGGGAGGCTGACGCCCATCTCAGCCGACTCTGGGCGAGGGCAGAGTACACCCTGGACAGCGCAGGGCACAAACAACTATATTACTATTATTATTATCATTATTATTTTACTTATTTTTTTATATTATTGTTCTTGTTGTTGCTGCTGCTCTTATAAGTGATTGTTAGGGGATGAAATTTTATATATATATATATATATATAACAGCATAGAAACTGATTGTAAAGTAAATACCACATCATAACCCCATCTATATTTACAGCTCATTCTATTCACATATCTACCCATTTTCCCTTTCTCTCTCCCTCTCTCTATATAATTAATTGGAGAGAGGGATGAATGGATGCATCAGGGCCTGGCCTTTGGCCACTCTAATGGCCACCCAGACCTCAATTTCCTCTTTTTCCGCTCTGGGGGTTTGGACGGAGACGATCTATTTCTGGCACTCGCACAGATCATTTTGTTGAGCTGCTCCATCACAGAGACAGACAAAAGGTAAGAGACTCTCCCTGTCTCTCTCTCTCTCTCTCTCCTTACTGCAGATGTGTGGAACGAGACAGCGCTCTAAGGATGTTGATGATTAAAAGGGGCCACAGCTGGACCCCACGACATGAGGCCCTCAACCCTTGGCGGTGTACTTAGCGCCTGAGTGAAAACGCAGCAGGAGTTTATCTACAAAGACCCGCCAAGCTATTCTTTACTTGCCAAATCGTGCTCCCGCTGTCCAGGCACGAGTGCGACTGAAAGCCTTTCTCCTTGGCATGGCAACTCATTCTCGTAGATGCAGCTTCCAGATGTGTTTAGGGGCTTTTTTTTTTTTTTTTTTTGAGGAGAATTCACAACCGATACACAGTCTCTCTCCTCCAACAGTAGCCTGGTTCTTTGTCTACTTAATCAATCTCCTTGAGGTGATGAGACGCGGATAATAACACCATCCTTTTATCGGCAGAGTTTTTCATCCGCAGTGCCTCTCCTTAACGTTAAGTGTCTGAACCTTTCAAATCCTTTCTGCACAGCGCTTTTCAAAGGTTAGAGGAAAAAAGACGAGATAAAGGCTTTTGCTTCAGAAAGATTCTGAGGAGAAAAACTGGAAAACAGGAAAGAAAAAACCTGCATAGTATAAAATAACAATAGATAAAACAAATAATAGAGATAAAGATTATAATTATTAATTAATTAGTGATATTCACGCTAGGTGGCTCAGTGCTGTAGTGGTTAGCATCCCCACTTCACAGCAAAAAGGTCCTGGGTTCGATTCCTGGGCTCGGGGCGTTTCCGAAACAATTCATTAACCTAGTTTTGATTTTGTATTGTCCACTTCTGCGAATATTTGTGTTTAAAAATACTATTGAACAATGCTGTCCTAAATACACATCCTTTGTGATTATTCTACGTGTTTATTTTAAATTGGTGATTTTTTTCATTTATTTTAATCATTTTCACACACACACACACACACACACACACACACACACACACACAAGTGACAGCAGAGTGAGTCCCATCACTCTGTATGTCACCACTTAGGAAATGCTACTTTTAAGAAAATAGTAATTACAGTTACAGAACCAGGTTCTGAATGTACGCATCTGAAACTCACGAACATCCATAAACTAAATGAATCTGGCTCTCCACCAATCAGCGTCATCGTACTAGCATCCTCCATCGTACTAGCAATAGATGAGTTCTATTTATACCAATTCATGTCTGTTTTCATTGATTTGGCGTTATATGATTGGGATTCTGAGAATAGGCAGGGTATTCTGATATAGAAAATAAATAATAAAAAAAAAACACAAAAGAGGATTGAAAATCGATGTTTTTATTGTTTTGCAGCAACATGGACATGGAACCCTTTCTTATCCCTTAGAAGTCCCTGGACGCACTGGCGCGTCAAACTCTACTGGCCAATTTAAAATGACATAGCGGTAAGATGGTCTTGCAAGTCTCACTTTTAACTTGTTTCAGAAGGGCAGACTTCGAACTATATAACAGTTTTAATATGGTGTTGATAGGTCAAGCAAAAAAAAAAAAGATTTATGATTAATAATTTAATTATTTTGCATTTAACCTGCGATGGCAGTTTACAAGGCGTGATGTCAGCAAAAAAAAAAAACAACCTCAAGGCAGTCTGGAGGTAAACGGTGCCATCAAGTGGATAACAGGAGGACTAACACACCCCGGAAATGTCAGTCTTAAATCGGTTTACATTTACAATTTATGTTTGTATTCTAAGTTATAAAAATGCAAAGTTATTTTATGTCCAATGTGTTAATACAGTATGTCAAAATCAACAAAGTAACTGTAAGGTCACACAGGTGAGGTTGTGTAAAAAAAAAATGACACCAAACAAGGCAAGGTAAACAATTTTTTAAGGTGAAATATAAAGTAGTCAAAAACGGCCAATTATAACCTGGGGCCTCAAGTACAAAGACTTGCGTGGAATTCCTACTGAAAAATGGCATACGCTTAAATCCAGAAAACATTGTACGCACAAAAAAATCCAGATGTATGAATCTGTGCGTACGCGTGAATCCAAGCACATTTCCTTTGAACATCCGAATCAATGTGGAATTGAGCGCACATGTAGGAGTACCCGACCCCTCCCTGTCCACGCCCCCATCTAAATATGCAAATCATATTTAAATGAACCATCCACCGGAGATTCCCCTCTTCGCAGGATCAGAAAACCCTTACAATATCAGGAAGACGGGGAGGCGCAAAAAAATTTACTGTTTGGCACACTGTCCTCCGGCATTAACACCAAACGCAGTCTGAATGGGATTTATGAATCGTGTGTTGAACCAGGAAACCTCATCACAATGTTAGTTTATTGCATTTGCACATCACGTGATCTGAACAGTGATCGAATGAAAATGCTTCCTGTTGACATAAATTCATCCTGTAATGGTGCTTTTATAGCAATGTGTGTGAAGTGGACAGCACCGATTACATTATGAAAACCGGCTCTCGCTGCACAATGCGCTTTAATCAACTCTGAGGACTAAAGTTCACATTATAAACAGTTTCCCAGAATCACCTCTAAGTGTCGCCAAAGCACCAACAGCTGCAGAAACATGCGTATGCCAGCCATGAAGTTTGCGTGAAGCACCGCACGTTTTGTACATGAGGATTTCCGTGGACTTTCCGTGGGAAAGTGCGTATGCAACGTTTTTGTGCGTACGCACCCTTTGTACATGAGGCCCCTGGACCCTTAGGGGTTAAACAAGCATTTTAGCATGGATAGATTGTGTTTATAGTTATTTGAACTTGATCATGTTGAAGATTCTTCTCTGAGGGATGTATTTTTGGCGATATTGCATTTTTATCCAGGTACGCCATCTTCAACTTACTCCAAACATGACCTTGTGACTTAATCCATATTATGCTGCATATTATCACATATTGTAATAAGCGTTACTGTTGATCAATATCAATAAAAAAAAATATTGTGATACAATTTTCTTCAACCCCATATCACCCAGTCCTATATACATACACAATATACACACACACACACACACACACACACACACACATATATATATATATATATATAGTTTGATGTTATGGTAATATTCATAAAAGAATCCATCATGCACTACTAGACTCGAGTGATGCTAATATGTGTGCTATAATAATCTTATCCATTACCTGCGATAAAACTACTCACAGCAGCTCCGTATGTAAATGAGAATGCCGCAGTTACATTATTAATCCCAGCTTGTTTCAGACACTTACAGTCACTTGAGGCTTTCAGGCTGCCAGAGAGATAACGTCAGTGTGGGTGAGAAAGACGACAGATATCTTGCGTGTGCGTGTGTGTGTGTGTGCGTGTGTGTGGCATACCGCCTGTCTTTGTTCCCACACACCAGCAGGTGTAGGGGGGCATCCTTCAGACTGATGCAGGTGAAGTCACCAGCCGAGTTCCCCAACACGAGCTCAGCTTGGCCAGTGTCCAGGCTGTACACCCGAACCTGAGGACAGAGGAAGCCGCTGCGTGGTGAGAACCGAGAGATAAGTGATGAAAAAAGTTTGAAACAGATGACAGAAAGGTGTGATTGGAGACAGAGAGTGTCTGATGATGGAAGATTTCCAACTCCGACACCTGTTCAAGCTCCAGAGACCTCACACTTTCACTCATCACAACTGACAACTGAGTGGTCGTCAACACAGATCTCCCTCCCAATTCCACAACCTGCATGCTACCACAAAAACTTGACTTTTCATTTTTGGTAACTTAAAGCGGTGCGCTTAAATAAAAGATATATTTAAATACAAACAAACAAAAAACAGCACACTAACTGTATGTCATATAAACTTTAATAACTTCATATTTACATATTTTAACCGTTACAAAGACAGGGCAGGTTTTTTTTGTGTGTACTTAAGTACAAAATTGCGGCATTTTTCAGGGTTCTAATGGATGTGTATTCTACCTGTGACGTGATCCGTGTGAATTTTGTGAATTTTTCCATGTGAGAATCAGCACCTTCATGTCCGAGGCCATGGTTCTTAGCCGGAAAAAGGTGGAGCGCGCCCTCCTGGTCTGGAATGAGGTCCTGCCCAAAGTGTAGGAACGGGCTATTCAATTTGTGGCCCAGGAGCTCAGTCCAGCCCGCGAGGCAATTTGTACTGGCACTTCACCGTGTCACAACCTGTTATTGCAAACCAATCACCCTTTGAAGTCTCCGCTCTCCCTGCGCTCTTCCTGCCTATAATCTTACTGTTAGCACAGTAGCCTGGTAACTTGGACATAATGTCTCCTTCGACTTGTAAAAAACGAGAAGATGATTCAGAGAACAGGCGGTTTAACGGTGAACGGACAGAGAAGTATGTTTATAGATCTGTCTGCTCGAAGCTCGAAGCCCGTCTGTCTGCTGTGCAGCGAGAGTGTTGGACGTAAATAATATAATTTCAGAAGGTATTTTAAGAAAGCCCATGATAACTTTGACATGACTTTGATTCTCACACCTGAACGCCAATAAATCGCAATCGCGCATCCCTCACTCCGCGCATCCACACCCCTGTCTGCGCCTGACCCCCATTGCTCTTACTCAATCCTAGAAACATCCTTTTTCTCATTAGATGTCAAATGTGGGTTATATATATCAGTTAAGAAACAGTTATGTTCATCAAATTAGTAATTAGGATTGATTTTTGAAGAGGTTAAATATTGCAGATAAAGTATAAATGTCATGTTTCGATAATGGGGGCAGCCGTAACCTAATGTTTAGAGAAGTGGGTATGGGACCGAAAGGTCATAGGTTCAATTCCCGAAGCAAAAGGAAAATTGTTTGACGGCGGCAGGAGTGAGCTGCACCTTCCCTTTCCTCCACCTTCATGGCTGAAGTGCCCTTGAGCAAGGCACCTAACTCCCAACTGCTCTCTGGGAACCCCAATGTGTGTGGCAGCTCACTGCTCCGAGTGTGTGTGCTCTGACTAACCCTTGTGGGATTAATACAGTATAGCAAAAATCAAAATAAAATAAAAAAATTGTCACGTTATCTTTTTCTTTTTATTATATTATTTAAAACTAAACCTTTCTGACTTATTCACTTCTTCTTTTCCACCTTTGTTTTAGTGTTATAATTAATAGCTTTGCTTCTGTCTTGATATTCATTTAATTTAATTTTTATTATTATTTATTCATTCTTTTTCTGAAGAGCTTAATCCTTATTAGGTTCGCGGGGAGGCTTGCGCCTATCTCAGCCGACTCTGGGCGAGGGAAGAGTACACCCAGGACAGCTCGCCAGGCCATCGCAAAATTATTATTTTGCTATATGTGCGATATATTATTATTATTATTATTATTATAATTATTATTAATGGTAATTTGCCTTAATAATATTACTATTCACTCATATATTTCACACTCACACTGTTATAGTTGTATTTAATACCATGCTTCACTCCTGTTGTTTTTGTTGGTACAGTTGTGTGAAGCGGATGCTGTCTGTTAGTTTAAATATCTGTGCTATGGCTCCCCTGGATTAATTACCCGACATGGTGTATGTTTTCATTTAAATGCAGAAATGCCTTGGGCCTATATGTCTGGACACAATACAATGCACTAATTTTATTAGGTATTTACAAAATACACTATGTGCACTTAGATGTTGCTTTACTATATCTGCAGCTGTTAATGTATTTCAAGCCATATTTCTCAGGCCCCTTGTTTGGGATTCTTTTCGTGATCCCGCCCCCGTTCCGAATTAAATAAATAGCCCTGGTGTAGCCTGGTGGAGTTCAGGTATCTCGGGATCTTGTCCACGAGTGAGGGAAGGACGTAGCATGAGATCGACAGGCGGATCGGTGCAGCCTCTGCTGTAAAGCGGAGCTTGTACAGGTCCGTCGTGGTGAAGAGGGAGCTGAGCCTACCCTCATCTATGGTCACGAGCTTTGGGTAGTGACTGAAAGAACAAGATCGTGGATACAAGCACCTGACCCTGGACCAAGAAGAAGATAATGATGATGATTTCTTTCACACAGTGCCCACATATTTATATTCATTTATACAGTTTCATATTTCAACAAACCAAATAAAGTTTAGGTGCCACTGATTAGAACCTCCTGCAAGTGGAACCACCTGTCTTTTCTAAACCTGACCTCTAGTCTGCTGTTCTCTTTGCGCCAAGAACTGAAGAGCTCTCTTAGGCCTTCTGAAAACCCGTTTGTGGATGAATCTGAGTCCGGCAAGGGATTTAAAAATCACTGAATTATTTGAAATAAATTTTTTCACCTCATATACAAATGTTACAGAATTCAAATTCACTTTGTCCAGAAGACCCAACCCGGCACGTTCAGCTCAAGAGCAGACTATCTGAGGTGAAAGGAGGACTTCAAGAACTCACAAACTTCATCATAGGATCTGCTGGTAACTCTTGCAACTGTTGTTGTGAAAGTGCATGTGTGTACAATATGTCTACCTCAACAACAACAACAACAACAACAACAACAACAACAAGTAAGATGATTTTTCAATTAATGCAATAAAATAAAATCATTCAAAAAAGAGTAATGAACAGAAAATGTGTTTGTGTTATAAATTCACTGCTGAGCATTCGCCATGTAGCGGCTAGCTAACGTTGCTACGAACCTGTGTGGACCTTCAGCACTTTCGAAAACATCTAATTTCAAATGAAGCTTCGACTACAGACTGCAAAAAACTATTTAGGATTTAAAATTTTGTGGATATGTTTGAGTAAGGATATATTATAGTTGTTTTTTTTTTAAATATGTAATTAGTTTTTATGTACATTGAATCTTTTTATAGAGAAAATATTTTATCTGCTGTGATGCTTGGCGCTACTGTCTTCTGCTCCTATATGTATATTAGTAACACCCCACACACACATGTGTGTGTACAGTGTGTATATTAATAGTCTAGTAAGGTAATGAAGTAGATCTCCAGGAGCAGGGTTGATTATAACGACTTGAACTCTATTTAATAGACTCAAGTCTATGTAACAGATTAAAATGATTATGCAGCAAGTGTGTAAACAGTTATTACTGCCCCAGTGAGACCTGGCTTCAGCCGTCCCTCAGAAATGACTCGCCAAAACGTTTGTGGTAAAAATAATAGGAGAAATAAATGAATAAATAAAAAATCATTGAATAAAACAAATCCGAGGCTGACAGCTGGATGAGAAAGCGCTCCAACTAGCTGGCAACATGGCTGCTCCAAAATTGGCAAATTGATGGTTGCAGCTACCAGCTAAACACTACAAAGAGAAAAAAAAGGAAGGAGAATAGCCAAATTGGACATGAATAATTGAACCGACAGATAAAGAAATCAAACAAAAGCAAAGCTAGCAGAGAGAGAGAGAGAGCGGGAGCTGCATGATGTAAGTTTTGTGAAGTTGCCAGATGTTTAGTGGCACCAGGACGGGCCAGAGACTCTTAATTGAGCGCTGCCGTCCGGCGAGCCAAAACCTCAGCAAGACGTGAAACATGACAAGTGAATGGATTGGAGGGGGAAAAGGGACTCTTTGTTCGGTAGAAGATGAGTGTTTGTAGTCGTTTGTGCTAACATGAAGAACGGCACACGCGATGCGCCGTCGACTGATGGAGACTCGACTGTTCCATTACAGCCGTGCACTATATCAAGACAAAGACAAATTTCACATTGTCATGCATACTACATTAATTACAGTAAGATGCACCAAAAAGTACTGAATGTAATCAATGTCCAAGTGTTAAGAAATTGCTTGGATGTGGATTCGGTTTACATGTCCTTATTGAAGCTAGGAGCCTCGAGCACTTCATTATAGCATATTAGAGCTACAGGAACAAAGACTCCATTATCATGCATATTAGATTAATTTTACTAAGATGTAATTAATTCATTTACAAGTTGTTTTGAGAAATTGCTTCACTGTGGAGGCGGTGCATGTGTTATACCCTGCGTATCAGTCTAAATGGATACCCAATTATGTGATTGTATGTATACCATCTTATTAGTTTTAAGTGCAGCAGGGATTCTCATAAATAAGCATTTCTCAATTTCAGCACCTAATGGTGCAATACGCTGCTGCGTTTTTCGCCAGACAGACTGTCTGCTAAATGTGAAAGCGGCGCCTCTGGGTATGCCAGCGTGAGCTGGGTACATGGCGTGCACTTTGTGTGTGTGTGTGTGTGTGTGGCTGGCTTCATGTTTGTAAGCGTCTAAGAGTTCCAGACACGCAACATTATTCACACACACTCAGAGAAACATGAAAGGCACCCAGAACCTGTAGTCCAGCAGATATAAAAATCTGATATTTTGCTACAAACAATAAAAAAAATAATATTAGCATACTGTATGATGAATAAAAACATGTTAATATTTAAACTAGAAGTTCTCATAGAGAAGTGGAGTGCTATGAGGGGCAGTTAATCCAAGTCTATATAGTCCGCTTGTATGCGTTTTGTTAATCTCTCCAGGCCCATCTATTCCTGCACGGAAGCTACCGAGTCCAACAAAAGTGGCTCTCCCAACCTTGCTGTAATCGTGCCACGCATTCGTTACCACATAAATCAAGTCGTCCATGTAATTCAGGGAGGGCTACCGAGCCCAACCAAATATTGGCTTTAGCATCCAGGCAGGAAAGCACAATTAGTGTTCCGCTAACTGCGCTCGCTTCACAGTAAAAAGTCTTAAGGAACAAATTAGCTGTTATTACAGTCCTCGCACGGACATTTAATAATGCATCTTCCCAAGAGGTTGTGTTTTATGTAATATTCTTACTACATCATGGGCGGCATGGTGGTGTAGTGGTTAGCACGTGTCCAGTTTCCTCCCACAGTCCAAACACATGCACATTAGGCTTACTGAATAAATGTGTGTGTGTGTTGGCACTGCAATGGTCTGGCGAGCTGTTCAGAGTGTACCCCGCCTCCGACCAATGTTGGCTGAGATAGGCTCCAGCCTCCCCGTGACCCTAGTAAAATTAAGCGGTTCTGCGAATGAGTGAAAGTGAGTGAGTTGTTACTGCATCATGAAAGCAAAAAATGTGCCATTGCTACTAAAAAAAAAAATAATAATAAAAAAAATAATCAGACAAAACGAAAAATAATATATAGAATTATACATTGCTAAAAGCAGAGCTCACAGTGGATGTACCTTTTGTCTTGTTAATTTAATTATCCGTTTAACATGTTCATGTTCTGTCAAGCTTCTGATTTCAGCATTTGCTCCATAAACATTTATTTACATGCAGGGTTGTCTGCCTACCTGAGTTAGATAGTGTGTTTATTTATTCTGTGTGAGTCTGAGTGGTGGTGTATGAGCCTCTGTTTTTTTGGGTTTCCGTTTCCCTACTAATAATTAATGTATGCCTTGTTTTTTACTGCTGCACATTCTTATGCAAGTCAGCGATACATAACAGCCAGTCAGCATCAACTCAGTAACAGGACAGTCTTATTGGGTTTCCTGTGGTGGACATGCACGGATGCAGGATGGACATGGGACAACCTTCCAAAATGAAGTTGATGGGTTATAAGAATGCCATATTGGACACAAAAAAAGTGTAAGCACTATTTAATAATTCAGTAGCTGCCCAATTGTCTTCAAAGAGCAACTAGACAACAGTCCCATATTCCTGGCTGTTAGTGGCTCACATGACTGAAGCTTCTGAATTCATCAACAACACAAGTTGACAAAAATGCCACAGGCACCACTACCAGAAGCCAACGTGTCCTTTTCTCCTTCGGTGAATTGGATTTCAACCAGGCCCATTTTCTTTCCATTTGGTTCCATTTCTGCTGTGCTAACATAGGAAGGGCTCTAACATCAAAAATGCTACGGCATTATGTTGACCGATTAATAACTCACCATTCTGTTGACAGAATTCCAACATTACCCTGCTTTCTATAATAAGCCTGTTTTAAAACGAGGCTGAAAATCAATTCTGGACGCCTGTGAGCCCTCGGGCTGAACTGCATTAAAAACAGGCATGATTCTGTCATGGAAGTGGCTCCATGAGCTCAGGAACACTTCCAGAAATCATAGTCTTTGAATACAGCTCCTTTCCCATGCCATCCACCAACACAGATTAAAGCTCTATCATGAAAAGATGAAACCATATGTGAACATGAACCAGTTACCAATTAATCCAATTAGTTGCAAAATGTTCCTCCAGCTTCTATCTTCTGGAAGGAAGTCAAAAGTTAGCTGTAGCTACAAGGAACCTTTCAAAAACATTCTATAGGAAATACCTGATACGACTGTCAAAGCCAATGGACGGAGGACAAACTGACAGTGAAACTGAGTCTTGCTCTTTACTAGGAATAAAACATTAGGGATATGCTGTTATAAAAAGTTATTAACTTCTCAGTGGGAAGTATAACCTCTGCTTTGGGGCAAGACACACACCCCACCCCCAATCTTTATGCTCATTTTCCTAAAAGAGTATATCTTTTTATTTTATTACTCATTTACATCTGGGAAAATTTAAATCAGAGGCCCCTCATTGTCACCTATGGGGTTCCCCAGGGCTCGGTGCTAGGGGCAACCCATTTTACCCTCAACCTCTATCCCTTGGTCGTGTCATCAACAGACATGAACTGGCATTTTTGATATTTCATTGCTATGCAGAC
Source organism: Neosilurus hyrtlii (assembly GCA_028564935.1). Classification (NCBI taxonomy): domain Eukaryota; kingdom Metazoa; phylum Chordata; class Actinopteri; order Siluriformes; family Plotosidae; genus Neosilurus; species Neosilurus hyrtlii. Next base: position 3,490,700 of record JAOUQZ010000027.1, read on the forward strand.
GACACACAACTATCCCCACCTGCTTGTAGGAGATAAAGGTGTGGACGAAGCCTAACCTTCTTCAGTTAAACAGCTCGAAGACTGAGGCCATCCTGGTCGGCACTCCATACCAAGTCCGCACTTCCGCCATAACCAGTATCACCCTTTCCAATCATCCCATCATCACCAACCTTGGACCCCAACTTCACATATGATGCCCACATCCAACAACTGTGTAAAACCTCTTTCTATCATCTCAAGAACATCGCCAAACTCCATCCATCCAACCACATCACTCCCATTCTCAAGACACTCCACTGGCTCCCTGTCTCACTCTGCACTGAATACAAGGTCTCACTCCTCACCCACCAATGTTTTCATGGTACTGCCCCCACCTACCTCAAGGATCTCCTCACGCTCCCTCCGTTCCACCACCACCTACAGCCCTAAAACCCCAAGGACTAAACTCCACACAGTAGGGAGTAACAGGCTTTCTGTTCGGCCTCTCCATGCCTATGGAATGCCCTCCCAGACCACGGACACTTTTTAACATGCCCTGAAAACCGTTGATTTTATGTGGTATTTTTTTTTTATGCGTGATTTTTCTCTGTAGCACTTTAAAAACAAAATGTATTATTATTATTATTACTTATCAGCTAGTATGCATTGTCTATTATTTGCCGTTATTATTTCTCATCGCTATGCTAACATTTGAGTGTCAAAGCATAGATTTTACCATTAGGACAAGAATAAGGCACAAACACTTTGAAAGTGTGAATTTTTTTCACCAACAACAGAGTGAACTCTGGATGCCTCCTTCCTTTCATTAACAAGTTTTAATGAGTCATATGCCCGCTCGTTAAGGAACACAGAAACACCTCAGGTTTGCCAGTGCGTGCTGGCAACTCTAACTTCCCCTCGCGCGGTATGAAAACCCCGTCAACACGCGATGGCAGACATGACAATGACATGCAGACAGAAAAGGTGCTAATCATGAATTTGCAAAATGGAGGGATTTCGAGGATCAAAAACAAAACTGGAGGTAACTTAAATAAGTTACAGCATCAGACAGCTATGAACTTTTGCTGTATGAAAGGTATGGATTTATAGTTTGTAATCTAGTATTTGAAATGTTTTATTCCAGTCTCTCCATGATATTTACTTCCTTAACCTCTCATTCTTCTCTTCAGAGGATCAAACTCATGTCCTAATTCATTCAATCATTCATTCATTTTCTGAACCGCTTAATCCTAAGGGTCGCGGGGAGGCTGGCGACCATCTCAGCCGACTCCAGGCGAGGGCAGAGTGTGCCCAGGACAGCTCACCAGGCCATCACAGAGCAGAAACACGCTGATGGCAATGCAGCCCACTGTTGTCGAAAGTCAGCAATGATTTTATGTCCTAATTCAGCACAGATTCCTGATAAAAATAAAAAAAAAAGCTAAGCCTGATGCTAAATCAACAAGGCATTACAAAGTAAGTAGATGTGCTGAATATTGTACAGAATACAAAGCCTGTTGATGTAAAAGGTTCTACAAATTTATTTGGACCAATGTAGGGAACGGATTTTCATTCCCACTAAACAGGGCCGATGGCTGATTCCACAAGTAAAGTCAAACCAGCCGTTTGCAGATAAGACCAAAGACCACTGAGCCATGCAAAAAACTGGGTGATTTTCAAGGTAATTTGGCAGTGAATTGGCCAGGCAAGCAACGGCGCAAAGGTCCAAGTGATGGGCCAGTGTATGGTTACCAGCCAGATTGACCAGCCAAGGAAAAGACCAGATGAAAGGACAAAGTGGAAGAGCCAGTTGAAGAGGCCAAATGAAGGACAATGGGACCAAGCTAACGGGCCAGGTGATTAGTCAGGCCATGGCCCAGGACAAGGGCCAGGTCTTCAAAGAGGGGATGTGCCAGGTGAAAGACCAGGTGATGGGGCTACACAAAGGGGCCAAGCAAAATGACAGGCAACTGGCCAAACAAAGAGCCAGGGCAGGGTTTCCCAAATGCAGTCCTGGAGCACTGTAATCCATGACAGACTGGTGAGAGGACATTTGTTTTAACTAACCAGTTAAACCTAACCAGTTCCCAGGCTTCGAAGATAAGATCAAGCAGGGAACTCACTGACAAAACCCAGTTTTTGAATATGAAGATAAATGTGACAGCAAGGTAAGTCTGTTGGACATTTTGTTTTGTTTTTTTTTCACCCGAGCCTAGTGGCTCATCAGAGCTAGAGCCTGTCCCAATTTCTGTAGCATGACGTGACTAGGAGTTTGACTTCTCCTGGATGGGACGCTAGTCCATCGTAGGTTTCCTTTCCAGTATTTTAATGGTACCTCTTTATACTGCTGGGTCGACAGAGGCACACTTGTATTTAAGAACTTGCCCAGGGGTCCCAGCATGGTGGAAGTCTAAGCTAAGGTAATAAATAAATTATGTATCAAATTGATGATCAAATTGCCCCACGTTAATGGCAGAAACACGCAATACCTTCTGTAAGCACCTCAATGGAGACTATTAGAATTTGGGTCTATGGCCTTAATTGTAGTCTAGGGTGTCCTCACTTTAGAAGACCAAGGGTACATAAATTAAACTTGCATGCATTAAGTTCATTGACAAGATTATCAATTTGTGCAGGTGTGAGAAACAAAGCCAGAATATTTCATGCCACTGAAAGACTGGACGAGGTATTGAATTTCTCCCGTAACGCAGCCACCGGCAGTTTCAATGGCATCAAGGTTTTCATCTTTGCAGTCAGTCGGGTTGAAAGAGGTCCATTTTTTTCTGCCTCTGAGAAACTACAGTTGTTTTGAGCACAAAGTGTAATTTTTGCAGTGGGAAGTGCGGGCCGTGGTATTTTTTTTTTCTCGCAGTTCAGCCAGTTGTTAAGATGATTTTGTTCACTTAAGAGTTCACAAATAACAAAGGCAAGTGGTTCGATTTTACCACTGCTAACTGCCAGGGTTGGCAATAATCACCTCGAGAGTTTTGTGTGCATGTTCATATGTATGCCACGAGCTTAAACGGAGGCACAAAAAGGGATATTTGACGCAGTATATTTTTTTAATAAAATACCGCCATCATATCGCAGTTTCCCTATTTATGTCTGTACTTTTCTTCTTCTTGCCTTGTACCCCAACCAGATATTATATACATTGTACAGTGCTGGACTTGTGTCCACCTTGTTGCACTATACAATTCAGCAACTGTCTACAGGTACACTGTTCTCCCAAGCTGCCTAGAAACGCGTATAAATTCTGCTGTTGTGCGTTTTTACCCACGACGTGCACTTTTCACTCAAATTCTTCTTTGTATAAACTTTTTTTTATTGAGACTGCTAGCCTTACTAGGACGACTCACTGCAGTCTTTGTTGGTTATCCCTGCAAACTTGCTCTTGCCTCTTATACCCTACAACAGATTAACCACTTCCTCACCGACAACCTATTAACCGATTAAAGGTTTACCAACTGGAGAGCCTGTGATCGCTAACGAGGTTAAGTGCTATGCCGTCTTTTATTCATTCGCCAAACCACGTTATCCTCCCAGGGTCTCAGAGAAGCTGGAACCCATCTCAGCTGACTCTAGGTGAAGGCGAGGTACACCCCAGGACCTTTTAGCTGTGAGGTGGACATGCTAACCACTACGCCACCATAGACGGGGAAGCAGATTTCCCTTATAATTGTTCACTGTTGCCAGTTCTTATTCCTCGCTGACTAGCAAAATATCAGGTCCTGGGTTGCAGAGTTTAACGTATCTGTACCGTATCTCGTCTTCTGTAATCTAATCATACGTCTAATACAGTTCAACCTCTCAATCTGCAGCAATAATACAATAATTAATTAATTTCATGCATTAATTCTTTATCAATGTTACAAGTAATTGTAAAAAAAAAAAAAAAAAGCAATTATGAAATAAATAAATAAACACAACCCTTATGGTTATACTGGTATTGAGACTGGATTTGTACAGATACTTCATAAGAAGGGGGGAAAAGCACCAAAAAATTATTCATCGTTCTGCTTCTCTGAGCAAAAAGCTGTTAGAGGGTGACATATTCCTCCCCTGACATCATTTAGCTGGAACGGGGCTTTGAGAAATTGTTCTGTCACTCAAAGCTTCGGCTTTTTCGCTTCTCTGCGGTTTTGAAGCCCGTCTCGCTAATGAGAGTGTTTAAACGGTGGTGATGTCAGCGGGGAAGCAGAGCCAAGCTATTGTCTTATACAGAGGGACACCATCTGCACACATCCATCATGCACTCATCTAATTACTATCAACAGTCTCCCTGCTTTACACTTTTACTCTTGTCGACCGCTCGCTCCCCCGAGAACTGGACCTAAGCTCAGGTGAGCGTCTCAAAAGACCAAACGTTTTTTTTTTTTTAAACTGCTTTCTCGGTGAAGTCGCTAGGGACGTAGATGGGTTATTTTGAAAAGGACCAAGGTATTGTTAGGCTTTTTTTCACCCCTGACATGATGACTTGATGTCTATGGTGACCAACATTACTTTAACTCTAACAAGTCCTCCGGGGGGGGTGGGATGGGGAGGCGTAGACTAGACAGATAAAGCTTCGTTTCTGTACGGTCAAGACTAAAAACAAACAGAAGTCTCACAGGTGAAACTTTGGGACTTTGGGTTTGTACTAATTAGGTAAGTGGTCCTAAAGGAGAGGAGCTATTTCTGAAAGGACCCCAAATGTACCGCACCTGTTCATAACACAACACGTGTGCTTTGGGATTGCACACACGCTTTATATCAAGAAATGTCAAGCGACAGAGGTTAATTACCAAAACTCATACCCACAAAAGTATTTCTGCTGATTTAAAGAGCCCAGCTCATCCTTCTCTTCCCAGAATGCAGTGCTTTGCTTTCATTTACATACATAAAGCCCAGACTTTTAAATGTACACAAACCCGACATAAAATTCTCTATTAGTGTCTGCTTCGCGGGCGGCACGGCGGCGTAGTGGTTAGCACATCCACCTCACAATGGACTTTACAGGTTCTCCCTGTGCTTGTGTGGCTTTCCTCCGGGTTTCCTCCCTCAGTCCAAAGACATGCACAACTGGCTGTTCCAGATTGCCCCTATATACGAGTCTAGGTGTGAATTGTGGGTGTGTTTGCTCTGTAAGGGTCTGGCGAGCTGTTCAGGGTGTACACAGCCTTCACCCAGCTGAGGCTGGAATAGGTGCCAGCCTCCCCGCGATCCTAGTAGGAGTAAGCGGTTCAGCAAATAAGTGTGACTGAGTGTTTGCTTCGCACCCCAATTCAAATTACTTCTTCATCCCTGTGTCATACACATGGAGCTTTGAAGACAATAAATGAATGATATCTTTTCTTTCCAACCACAGCATGGCCGAGGCCGGTTTGGGTCCGTTACCACAGAGGTCTATTGCAATGCCCAAGCTTTGAAAGCCCAGATTAAATAATTTGTGTGAGATTTAATCATATATTTGTCATGTACATGGATGTTGAACAGACTTCTTACAGCCATCACATGAGCAAGAAAGCAGCAAAAAATGGACATTTCATTCACGTTGTGTAAAAACTACTTTCGCGGCAAACTACGTGAAAGACGACCCTGATTCTTTTTGTTTTTCTTAAATAATACAATGTGTGTTTGACAGGTAGCGTTTTGTGCAACCCTGCTTGATAATATTGCGGATCGACGGTTTGAGAAGAAGTGAGTGATGTTCACGTAACGTCTGTTCTCACGTGATGGGGTGAATCACAGCGCCAGTGGAAATAAACTTCAGCACCTTTTCACACTTTTAGTGGATGTAGAACTTCCCTAGAAAGCTGCTGATGCTACATGCTGATGTCTTGTGAACATGGCGCTGAAATCAAGATAAAAGATCTCAACGCTGAGAAAAAACGTCCACCCGGTTACATAAGATCCCATACGAGTCCTTAAAGTTAAATCATATACAATGCTTACTTCAAACATATGGTAAAAATTCTGTGTTCCAGAAAAGTTCTGTTTTTATTGCTGTATTATGATACTACACAAAATATATGATCAAAAAATATATATAAAAAAAAACGTATTACATTATGCTCGAAATTTTTTATGTTTTATCCCTCAAAAAAGCTACAGAGTGAATTTTTAGTCTAGCATCATATGCAAAAGGAACGGGATTGGTGGAAAGTGTATAATGTAAATAACTTGGGAAAATATCTTTAACTTTACATTACAGATTAAGATCTGTGCTCTGGGAAGTTTTTGAATTATTGCAGGTTGCCTTTGTTACATCGCAAGCATCCAAACTCTCTACTTGGCACACAGGATTCTGGGAAAAGTGAGCATGCCACTTTAATATTGTGTCTGTTATGCTTTGCAGGCATGCTAAACAACAATAAGACAAACAACACTGAAAACAAAAAGACACTTCTTGCTGTTTTACTGAGCACATCGTGCCACATTTTAACTGAAGTAAGTGAAAGCAAATTTTTTATACAGAAATGTTTATAAAACATCATTTAATTTTTTTTAATGTATTATTTATTTTTTATATTTTGTGTTTTTGTTTTTTTATTTTACTTTATTCTTATTTTAAATAATATTTTCATAAAAATTTACATACATTTTATTATTAATGTATTTTTTATTTAATAAAAAAAAATAACTCAATACACTGCACACCATTGTTCAGTACACAGAATGTTGTTTAGTCTGTTATGTTGCTTAGCAACCACCACTTACACTTCCCTTGACTAAGGCTTCTAACTCTGAATTTCTGACCTCAGACTGGGAAAAAAATAAATAAACAAAACAAAACAAAACAAAAAGACACTTCAGTTCAAAATTCCTGTAAGAGCTGCTTACATATTAATTATAAAACTGTGATCACATTCATGGTTTTGTTTTTATAAAGTAAATATCACTCATGTCTGCTGCAAACAAAACACAGGCTTTCATTGTCTTTCTTTCTTTTTTTTTTTTTTTTACTATTTATTTAGGTGGAATAGCTCAAAAAATAAGATAAGGTTTTTCAGTAGAAACTAGCCTTTCTGTTTAATGCTAAAATTTGTTTGGTGGTTATTATTAATCCATCAATTAATAAACTAAACCATTTTATCCTTTATTAGGGTCACGGCGAGGCTTTCATGAAGACATCATAACTCCATCCAGGAAAAACCAGGATCCTCCTCACTTTGTAGCTCAAGTACACATAGAATGAAACTGATATAATTCCCAGCTCTGACTTCTGATAAGTGCTTTAGTAGAGAATTTGAGTGCTGATTCACTGTAAGCTCTTCACTATGTGATCAGGACATGTGGATCTGTGACGACGATGTTATCTATAACCTTGGGTTTACACTGGGGGCACGATGTTCACGATCTCCGTGACTCAAAAAAAAAATAACCGATGAACACGATTGGGGTATAAAAACAGAGGCAGGGCCCTTCTGAGAGATGAAACTTGAAGGAATCCTGGTGCCAAGTTCATCAAGATCCCCTACGATGGCACACCAAGGTCTCATATGCTCTGTTAAGGTACATTGAGCTGTTAAGCTTTACTACAATCTACTGCACATCCCACGATTGGCATCAAATCATAATGCATCGTAATAATCGTGGCAATATTTTTGACAAGCAAAAATTTTCACACTATCAGCGCAATCATTATGATTCCACCAAATTCCCTCAAGATCATCACAAATCCACGGAGTTCCATCAAGATCATCACAAATCCACCAAGTTCCCTCAAGATCCTCACGATTCCACGGAGTTCCCTCAAGATCATCACGAATCCACCGAGTTCCATCAAGATCCTCACGATTCCACCAAGTTCCATCAAGATCATCACGAATTCACCGAGTTCCATCAAGATCCTCACGATTCCACCAAGTTCCATCAAGATCATCACGAATTCACCGAGTTCCCTCAAGTTAATTACGATTCCACCAAGTTTCCTCAAGATCATCACGATTGATCCCACAACCCCCTACACTCATCACGATTCTCTCAAATCATGGAGATTGTGGACCTTGTAAACCCAGGGTAAGCACAGTGCTGGGTGATATGGCCTAAAAATCATTTTGCGATATTTTCTGACATTTTAACAATAAAAATATCAATAATATGATATAAATGGTTATATCACAATACTATCGTGTATTGATATATCAACCCAGCTCCCTATAAGCATGAGACATACAAGCCTTCAACAATGATATATTTACCCACTGACCTTGTTCCCGCCGTCGTTCATGCCCCAGCCACAGCTCTTCACGCCCACGGCAGCTCGGCATGTGCTCACATCCAGGCAGGTCACGGGGTGGCCATATACAGAGTGAAGCACTCTGGCTCCTCCCTCTCTTCCCTCATGGTCTTCCTCTTTCCTACTCGGATCCAGCAGATACACGCACTCACCAGCCCAAACAGAAACCAGTGGGCTGTCTCGCTTGCCCGGGACTACCAAGACCCCGTCCACCTACACATCCACATCAAACAATATTTTCCCCACAGTGCTGCTGACAGCGTATGTAAAAAACACAAGCTGCAGAAATTGAGTCATTTCACTCTAGGTGGCAGTATAGGTTCACTTACAGGGTTTGCCAGCTGGGTAAGACACACCGTCCTCCAGTAGCCCCGATCGTTCGGAGTGTCCACTCGCACCTCTGACCCAGAGGCGGAGGTCACGACTGGAGCATCGGCGCTCAGATGCAGAGCAGACACGTGCTGCAGGTGCTGATAGCGATGGATCGGCTCGATACCGGATTCAGTGCTCCAAACATTCACGCAACCTAAACAACCAGACCTATTTCAGACAGGCATGTTGATGATAAATGACAAACGGACGGACTGAATTAAAAACTCTCACCGTTCTCATAGGCAGCGCAGGCGACAGTATCGGTGACGTGCACCAGGCTAACGTGAGGCGGGGGGGTCTCGGTTCTGGTGCCGTGGGCAGGCTGCAGATTCAAAGCACCGGAGTCCCAGTGGAGAGAGTCCCATAGTCGCACGTCGCCTGAGGTATACCTGAGGAAAGAAAAGTTCATGTCCATATTCGTCAGCGTGCACAATGCACGTACTGCATCCTGTATAACCTCCTGGAGCTTTAACTGCCCTTACACAACTTCTCTGGCATCAGGATGGGGGCGGCAGAAACTTCCCTAGTGTCAAGAATTCCCTTCCCAAGGCATAAGAAACTTGAGTCCTGGGCTTGGTGAGGGAGTTTCAGTGTCGCGGTTTCATGTTCTCTCCATGCTTTCTTAGGTTTACTCTGGGTATTCTGGTTTCCTCCCACAGTACAAAGGCATGGACGATGTGGCTAATTGGCAGATCCAAACTGCTGCCAGGTGTGAGTGTATATGGTTTTGTGTGTGTGTGTTGTCCCTGCGATAGTCTGGCGAGCTGTTCAGTGCCTAACCCGCCTTCGCTCAGAGTCGGCTGAGATAGACTCCAGCCTCTGGGCGACCCCAGTAGGATAAAGTGGTTGAACGAATGAATGCTTAACAAATGAATTACTTTATTCCTGGAAGTCTAGTATAAGATTAAGTCAGAGTCTTGACAATAACGACAAAATAAAGATAACAAAGCAGCACAACTAAACCTTTTTTAATAGTAAAACACTGGATACCATTTCATATAGATGGATACATATAGATAGATAATTAGACAGACAGACAGAGTTAAACAGATAGAGATAAATAGATAAAATATAGATAGACAGAGAGATATATATATATATATATATGTAGTTCGCAATAGATAAATGGTGCTACACATAGATAGATAGATAGATAAATAGATAGATAGTGAGATAGAGAGATAGATAGATAACTAGGATAGATAGATAGATAGATAGGATAAAGTAGATAGATAGAGAGATAGAAAGAGAGATATATAGACAGGATAAATTAGATAAATAAATAGATAGATAGATAGATAGATAGATAGATAGATAGATAGATAGATAGATAGATAGATAGAGATAGATATATAGATAGA
>JAOUQZ010000027.1:3535692-3548919 GCA_028564935.1 Neosilurus hyrtlii
TATATATATATGTATATGTGTGTGTATGTATACGTGTGTGTGTCTGTGTGTGTATATATGTGTGTGTGTGTGTGTGTGTGTAATTTTTCTTCGTTGAGACTTTTATTTTTATCTCATCATTAATTGCTATGGATCAGTAAAGTTTTCTGATTCTGATAACCACCAAGCCACCTCTGCCTCTGCCACCAGGATTCCACTGAGCAGGACTCTTAACCTGTAACTGCTCAGATGTAAAATGATAAATGTAAGTCGCTCTGAAAAAAGGTGTCTGCCAAATACCAAAAATGCAAAGACAGATTACAAGTCTATACAGCAAAGATGCCCTTTCCCAGGCCGCACACCTGGCCCATCCTACGGCAGCCAAATACCCTGTCCTATGCTGCACGCTTGGACACTATGGCAGACAAATGGCCCACCTTAAGCCACATGTCCCTCCTTTCCACGCTTGCCCCATTCCCTGCCACACACATGTTCCACCTGTACCCAAAATTGGTATCCTAACAAAAGTTTGCATTAATAGTCGTTTGCACAGGCACACATTTCTGATTGGCCGATTTCATTCTACGCTACACCCAGTGTCACGTGACAGTTTTCTGGGTTATTGATGCGAGACTGACCGGATTTTCTTTGGGTGGAAGTTTGCTGACTATTGGCTCGATTTATGATGCAAACCAAACCGGAAGATAACCAAGTAAAACCAATAGGATATTGTGAAAAAGTATCATCCATGCCATAGTATCTCGTGCGATTCAGAAGTTACACAACCTGTTACTATTACTAATTTGTCCGCCAGTAACAATTTTCCGTTCAAATGACCTATCTTTCGAAAATATACTCATCGCAAGCTTTAATTTGATTGATTGAACTGAATGTTGTCCCTATACTTCTGCAACTCTTGAAATCTTCCATTCTGGCATGTCTGGTGGGCGGTGGTCAAAAACCTGTAAATGGTAAAACAACAGAGTTAACCATAAGAAGATTGTCCGGCCAAGGGTACCCTTCAAAAGACCACGTCTTCAAGACTACTCGGCCGATTCCCATGACCTGGGGCTTGAAATTTCAGATCTCGGGGATTCCAGATCTGGGGATTCTACCGATGAACAGATCTCGTAAAAGGTCTGGGGTTGAAGAGGAATGTGGACCCCGAGCAACCAAGGGCAAGCTGCTCTGGAGGTTCCTCAGTCCAGTGAGCTGAAGGCCACAGTGAGATCATACAAACCACAGGGATGGAGACACTTGACATGAGGTCCAGGATGGACGGCCAGCTCACCTGGTTCTGTTCCGCAGAAAGATGAGTTTGATCAGGGGGTGGGTGTAATGCTGCAGCCCATCTCTGCTGATGCTTGTTACTCTCAGTCTGTGATCCAGGATGTGCAAGTTCATCTCTTCTTCTCTGGATCACTAAAGGAGGAGGAGGAGGAGGAGAAATAAACACCACGTGTTCGAGTCCTACAACCACAAAGGATCAGCTTTGAGGATGAATCTGCCAGTCCAACCCTGCATTCACCAAATACACACCAGTTTGTCTTTAAACAGCCATTTTAGTTTGCTACAAGAAGAGACACGCTGAGACTGGAGACATGAACAGCGTTGAAAAAGGAGGAGGACCTAAGACACGCCCCCTATACCCAAAACAGCAGTTCAAGTAGACCCCGCCCCCCTTTTCTTTTAAAGAGACAGCGTCCTATTTTCTCCTTTACTCATGAAGGCATCAAACTAACTTCAGCCCTCAACTTTATCCTTGTCTCTGATATATTTCTTGAGTTTCCTTCATTCATTCATTCATTTGCCGAGCCACTTAATCCCACTAGGGTTGCTGGGAGGCTGGAGCTTATCTCAGCCGTCTCTGGGCGAAGGCGGGGTACACCCTGATCAGCTCGCCAGTCCATCACAGAGCAATGCGTACACACTATCGACACATACACTCACACCTATCGGCAATCTGAAAGAGTCAATTAGTCTAATGTGCATGTCTTTCGACTCCAGGAGAAAACCAGAGTACCCAGAGGAAACCCATGCAGAAACTTCAGCCGCCACGCCGTCCAACAGGCTACATATACATTAGCCACTATGCCATTATAGTGCCAGGGTGAACCCTGGCTATTTCAAGGCTACCTAAGGATTATAAGTCTAAGGTTTAAAGGGGAGATATTTTTGCTTTTTTTTCCACTTTTTTGAACCATAAATGTTGTTACAGTGTTGAATAGTCGTGTAAATTGACACCAGAGTGTCAAATAATGAGGTTGGTGCATGTTTACGTTTTCCCTCTGGGCTGTTTGAGCTGTCCATAAGCGCAAGATTTTCGTAGATTTGTTTATCTACATATTGGACACACTAATGCGCCACGTCGTGCTCGGCTTTCTGATTAGCTGCCCCTCCCGCCTGTGCACGGTGGTATCCCTGCGCGTCCACAGCTCCCTCGCAGCACACTGAGCATGAAGCTTTCAGGCAACCAATCAGAATAGAGTAGGCACACAGCAAGCGGGAAGATCAAAAATGTGAGGAGGATGCCAAATATGCTGTCCGGCGTACATACTCCAAATCAGCTTTCTGGTGAACTGAGGAATTAGAAATCATACTTTGGAGCTCCACTGGTGTCTGAAATTAAAAGTAAACATCTGAAAATGCGTTAAATATCTGACCTTTAATCTCCGAGTTGAACCTGCTTGTTTCTATTATCACGCCAACAGCCCAGGATTTCCCATGCCAGTTACATGCCGCTTTGCTGTAAACACTACCCACCCAGTCCATGGGTGGTCTTGAGCCCAAATCCTCGGGCTTCTAATCTCAAAATCGCCCCAGTAGGTACAATCAAGCTCGGAAGTGGCAATAGAAACGGTAATGGCTTTGGCTCATGCTAGCTCACTGCGCTGTAGCTTGATAGTGGTAAAGCAGCTATTGTATGGATTATAAAGTAACATAACTGCTTTTTCCTGCATTTTTTTGTGCAAAAAAATAACTGGACACTATTCTGCCCAACAGACTATTTGTTATTAAAGTCCCTGGTATGACATCACAGCTAAGTTATGCTTTACCATGCTATATACCAATATATTTTTCAACTTAACACCATAGAAGGGGTTCCACGGTGAAAGGTTTTCTGTTTTCCAGGAACTGTAATTGAAACCCACAGTACACAAAATTAGGATGATTCTCTGCAGAGCAAAGTTTGTATGCTAATTATAGTTTAATTATAATAATTACTGTACAATAATACATTGTCGCATGCTTGATGTTTCTTCACAGTGTTTTATTGTTGACTGCAGTGGCTTTCCAGCACACATCACTGCTCCGGTGCAGCCTAAAAAAAGATCAGTGCAAATTTCTTATGCAAAAATAAGGCAGTAAATGTGACTGCGGCATGCAGCTACCTTCAATATGTAGCCCTGTTCGAGCTTCATGATAACACGAAGTAAACACTGATATCAATCAAAACTTCCTAAATTCACAGGGACGTTCATTTTCAGTCGATATTTCACAGCAGATATATCAGTGATGATGTGATGGATTGTCCTTTTGGCTCGAGTTGTCAGCTGTGGGCATGGTACAGTTCAGAGGAGATGAATCCACATGACTGTCTCTGAGACACACGTCCAGCTTGCGGGTCACTGCAGGGGTGAACTTTTTGTAGGGATTAAGATCCTTGATTCCATACTCCGGATTAAAGGTACTATAGGGAAAAAGAAAGGGTTTAGTGTTAACTTAAAAACAAACAAACAAACAAAAATCTCTTGGTTGTTTACCAATTAAGTTATAGTTTGAGATAACTTTCATTCATTTGCCAAACCACTTTTGTCTACTAGGGTCGCGAGGAGTCTCAGCCGACTCTGGGTGAAGGCAGTGTACACCCTGAACAGCTCACCAGTCCATCACGGGGCTAAAACACACACACAAACTCACACCTAGGAGCAATTTGGAACAACCAATTAGCCTAATGTGGATGCCTTTGCACTGTTGGAGGAAACTGGTGTACCCTGAGGAAACCCATGCATGCACAGTGAGAATACATGCACACACAGAAACAACCTCGCCCGAGCCCAGGACTCGACCCCAGGGCCTTCTTGCTGTGAGGGGGTACTAGCCCACAGTACCGTACCTTTATGATCGTACAATGTTAAGGAAGTAGAAACTGATAAAGGTGATCCTGTGATAGCAAACATGGTAAACTTGGACCTAGTTAAAGGTTGTCTGATTTGAGGATTTTGTGAAAAGTAAAATGTAGAAGATTTTAGCAAAGTTGTTGAACCAAGATATGGTTGGTGTTTTCTTCTTTAGTTTTTACACCAGAGTAACACAGGAGACATTTATGCTGGCTACTCTACAATAATCTAAGGATACTAATAATTTACTACTACTACTAATAATAATAATAAAAATCAGGGGGCAGTTGTGGCCCGGTGGTAGGGTCCTGAATTACTGATCCAAAGGTCGGAGATTCAAGCCCCACTTTCACAGGGTTGTCACTGCCACCACCCCAGTGCAGCTAACAGGTTTATCAAAACCATGTCCCCCACTGTCTATGGTGAGAGGAATGTAAAAGAACCATTGCTGACTTTCGTCAAGAGTAGCTGCATAGCCGTCAGTGTGTTTCTGCCCTGCGATGGCCTGACGAGCTGTCCAGGGTGTACCCTGCCCTCGCTCAGAGTTGGCTGAGATGGGCGCCAGCCTCCCCGCAACCCTAATTAGGATTATACGGTTCAGAAAATGAATGAATTAATAATAAAAATCATCCTTATCATGATCATAAAAAATACACGCCGTTCATAGGGTCAGCTGTGGCCTAATTGTTAGATAAGTGGCTTTGGGACCGAAAGGTCGCTGGTGTGATTCCTGAACCAGCTGTTAAGTGAGCAGCACCTTCCCTTCCTCCACCTTCTTGGCTGAGGTGGCCTTGAGAGAGAGTGTGTGTGTGTGTGTGTGTGTGTGTGTGTGTGTGTGTGTGTGTGTGTGTTCCCACTTTGGAAGGGTTAAATGCAGAAGCCAAATTTCTCTTGCAGGAATAATACACCAAAATTAACCATACCGACTTTGTACGTCTGATTAACTCTGACCACAAGATGGCACCAACACTCTATTTTAAACCCATGTCCCCAGCAGGGATTAACACAGTCTGTGATCAGTGCTCCAGAATACTAACCACTCCAGGACGGTGACCCCAACAGGACCTTGCAGTCTCACCTGTGTAATATACGCTGACATCCCAGCCGTCTTTCATCCACGCTGAGTTCCTTGTCTCCTCTCTGGACTGCAAGTCTTTATATGCTACATACCGGGAAAAATACATTTAGAAAACATTGGAGAGACACGGAGAGTTCTTTCACCATTGCAGTTTTTAAAAAAAAAATATTTAGTAGGGTAAAGGCTGAAAACTTCATAGAAAACAGTAGTGGCATAAAAAATTATAAAATAAAAATTAAAAAGATAATTTATTATAAGTAAATGATTCGCTTTATTCATTCATTCATTTTCTGAACTGCTTAATCCTATTAGGGTCGTGGGGAGGCTGGCGCCCATCTCAGCCGACACTGGGCGAGGGCAGAGTACACCCTGGTCAGCTCGTCAGGCCATCGCAGGGCAGAAACACGCTGACGGCTATGCAGCTACTCTTGTAGGGTTTTTGTCGGGTACACTGGTTTCCTCACAAGGACATGCACACTAGGCTAACTGGCTAATCCAAATTGTCCCTAGGTGTGAGTGGGAATGATTGTGCGCTTGTTGCTCTGCAAATGGCCTAGCGAGCAGTTTAGAGTGTACCCCACCTTCTCCCAGTGTCAGCTGAGATGGGCGCCAGCCTCCCTGTGTGGATGAAGGCCTGTGTGTTCCTCTGGGTGAAGGCAGGGTAATCCCTGAACCCTGAGCTCACCATTGACACCCACATAGGGCCAACACACAAGCACAACCATTCACACCATTCACACTCACACCTGGAGCAATTTGGAACAGCCAGTTAGCCTAATGTGCATGTCTTTGGATTGTGGGAGGAAGCCGGAGTACATGGAGGAAGCCCATACAAGCAAGGGAAAAACATGCAATCTACACACAGAACGGCCCTCGCCAAGCCCGGGACTCGAACCCAGGACGTTCTTGCTGGGAGGCCGCGTGCTAACCATTACACCACTGTACCACCCTGATGTTATTATTATTAGTTGTAGTATTTATTCATTCATTTATTTACTTTTTTAAGGTGATTACATGCTACTGCTACTCATATTCAGTTCTCACAATGCATTACACACTGTGTTTGGATTTCAGCCCTGAAAAGGAGAAAAAACACACACACACCCCAAAGATGATGAACAACATACAGCTCTCCAATCTGAGTGAAAAATCCTCCCACTGCTTCATTGTTCTCTTGTCGGTATTTGATAGCTCGAGCCCTATCAACACGAAAACATTACACAAAACATTTCAACAAGACGATCTTAAAAAAAAAAAAAAAAACCACAAAAGAGTGTCCCACAAAAGTACTTTAAAGTGTACCGGTACTGGTCATCCTTACAGTATAATTTGTGCGTTTGTAATGTTTAACATAAATGACAATAAAAAGCACTTTTGTGCTTATCCCCGATTTCTGTAGCGTGAAGCGATTAGGAGCTCAACTTGTCCTGGATGGGATGCTAGTCCCAGTATTTTTACTGGTACCCATTTATACTGCTGGGTGAACAGAGGCACACTTATGGTAAAGACCTTGCTCAGGGGTCTTAGCACGGTGGGGGTCCAACGGGGATTCGAACCCATGATCGTGAGCCCGGCACCCTAACCGCTACGCCACCGGCCCCACAAACCCACAAACCTATGGCATTTTCCCTGGAAGTGCTATCATCATGTTGGGTGGGGTCGACGTCTCTTGTATAGAGAGTGAGACGTTACATTCTAGTGACTCTGAGGATGAGAATGCTGCCGGAGATGTGCGTGACGGTAAATCCAGTGTGGCTCATGCAGCTAATATTGTGCAAACTCTGCATTCCTGTCATTGGTTGGTTTGCGTTATTCTACATCTGTCAGTGAAGTAGTCCTGCCAATCCAATGAGTTTGGGTCATTACCAGGCTAGAACGGCCAATCAGAAAGGCATGTCTCTGAGCATGCCTAGAGTCTTAACACTCGCGCGCACTTTGAAATCGGGCAAGGACTGATGTTGGAAGAAAGCACTGATGTTATATGTGATCATTTTAAATAGCTAGTAACGCTAATTCACCACGTGCAAGTGCATCCAAACTTACCAGTGATTCCCCCACTCGATCATCGTCCCTGGCTTTTAAGTTCATGCAGGAATAAAAAAAGAACATTTTTATTATGAGATAATGCCGTACTTCCAATTATTTACATACAAGAAGAACAAAAGTTAGCTAAGCATCAGAGTAGGGGCGGCACGGCGGCGTAGTGATTAGCACATCTGCCTCACAGCAAGAAGGTCCTGGGTTTGAATCCTGGGCTCGGGGCGTTTCTGTGTGAAGTCTGCATGTTCTCCACGTGCTTGTGTGGGTTTCCTCGGGGTACTCTGGTTTCCTCCCGCAAACCAAAGATATGCACATTCGGCTAACTGGCTGTTCCTAATTGCCCCTAGGTGTAAGTGTTTGTGTGTAAATGGTTGTTTGTGTATGTGTTGCCCTGCGATGGTCTGGTGAGCTGTTGACAGTGTAAGCTGAGATGGGCGCATCTAAATGCACTTTTGGAAACACATCTGGGGTGTTTCGTTGAAAGCAGCCAAGTCCTGTGGAGAGCATAACTTCTCCAGCAAAGAGCAGTGTAATGATGGTCCATAGTCTGTGGTTCTCGCAAACAACATCAATCTCTGGACCTTCCTACTCCTGTCCTCAGACGGTTCGGGCACGTTCACCCATCACAGCTGGCACTTGCACCTGGGGGAGTCAGCTAGACCCACCACGGTCGTTTCAGGGAGGCCAGATGTTCAGCTTCTCCACATCTACAACCGTTCTGAACTCTACTGGAGTAACGGAAGAACTCTACTGGAGTACGGAACAACCAGTTTGCCTAATTGTGCATGTCTTTGTACTGTGGGAGGAAACCGAAGTACTTGGAGGAAACCCATGCAAGCACAAGGAGAATATGCTCTACACTGAAACGCCCAAACCTGGGACTCGAACCCAGGACCTTCTTGCTGTGAAGTGGTGTTTTAAATAGTGATTAAATTATTTTTTATTCAAGTGGGTAGAATTGCATCCTAACATTTCATATATCGAGTAAATGAACAGTTTTTATTTTCACCTTTAATCTGTACGTTCTCAGTTCGTATATATTCGGCCCGGGTCGGGGTACAGGATCATTCCAGAAGCTGAATTCGAGGAGAAGCTGGTTCTGCCGTGAGATCAACATCTTACTCCTTTCTTTGCAAAACTCGAGGTACATCTGGACAAATCAGAGAAATAAAGAAGAATACGTTATTCTGGTGGGTCATTGTGAATCTGGAAAGCACCGGGTGTCACAGGAAACATATGGGATGGCAGTACACACACATGCATCCACTTATTCAACCCTGGGGCAGTTTACTGGCACTCAGTTGTTTTTTGTGAGGTGTGAGGAAACCGGACAACCCCGAAGAAACCCCTAGGGCATGGTGAGAAAATGTAAAACTCTGCATAGACAGTAAAGCTTGAACCTGGAGCTGAGCTTCGGCAGCGCTACAGCTCCGTAAAATGTTCTAATGAGCACCTGGATGCGACATAAATGCAATTTTTTTCTACTGTAGTAGGACAGAGGGTGTGTCCAATTTGCATATCATGCATATTCATAAGCCGAGGCATTCTTAAAGAGGTTAGAGGCTTCCAAATATTTTAATAGTTTTATTAGTTCACAAAGAAACACATTAAACAGTGTAACTCTAAATTTAGGGTGACACGGTGGTGTAGTGGTTGGCATGTCTGCCTCACAGCATGGAGGTTCTGGGTTCAAATCCCAGGCTTGGGTATTTCTGCGTGAAGTTTGCATGTTCCACCTGTGCTTGCATGGGTTTCCTCCAGGTACTCCGGCTTCCTCCCACAGTCCAAAGATACGCACATTAGGCCAATTGGTTGTTACAAATTTTCCCCTAGGTGTTGGTGTGAATGGGTTTGTGTGTGGCCCTGCAATGGATTGACGACGTGTTCAATATGCGCCCCGTCTTTACCCAGAGTAGACTGAGACAGGCTCCAGCCTCGCCATGACCCTCACTTGATTAAACGGTTCAGTAAACGAGTGGGTTGAGAGAGCAAGTTTTAAAATACCTTGTTGCCTCTGAGTTTATTCAAGCTTTCCATCAGAGCTGGGTATCCGCCATGGTATCTCCAGAGATGCACTACAAGAGCCAAACACCAGGTGACACTACAGCACCAAAGAACTTAGTGGAGTTGACACTTAAATCACTTGAGTGACGGAATCAAACTGAGCCCCTACCTGCTTGGTCCTGATCTCCGTACCACGTGTTCCAGCTTCCCACAACTTCACACGGGTAATCTGGATCATTGTGCAGCTCTTTCTGAACCTCCGTTCTCACAACACACACAAACAAACACACAAACAATAAGTTAAACACGCATTCAGCTAGTTAGTGAAATTTACCCATGAATCATGAGAATTAAACTCAGATGCGGTCAGGATGATGCATGATGTTGGCTTGAGTGTTAATAACAAACTCAAGGACAGGACGTCCTGAAACTCAAGTTTATTCATGTGAAGAGGAAATCTACTCACGATAGCTGGTTGTAGGCGTCCAGGCAGTCGGGCTTGATGTTGTGAACTGGAAGATAAAAATGAAATAATCATTCATTCAGTCATTCATTTTCTAAGCCACTCAATCCTAATTAGGGTGGCGGGGAGGCTGGTTCCCATCTCAGCCGACTCTGGGCAAGGGCGGGGTACACGCTGGGCAGCTCGACAGGCCATCGCAGGGTTTAACACACACACACACAACCATTCATACTCACTCTCACACCAAGGGGTGATTTGGAATAGTCAATCAGCCTACTGTGCATGTTTTTGGACTGTGGGAGGAAACCGGAGTACCTGGAGGAAACCCATGCAAGCACAGGGAGAACATGCAAACTCCACACAGAAACGCCCGAGCTGGGAATTGAGCCCAGGACCTTCTTGCTGTGAGGCAGATATGCTAACTACTATGCTACCGTACCACCATTGATTTTTTTTTTTAATCAAAACAAAAACACACCAGAGCTGTTGCTAAAGGTCATGATTTATTATGAAGTCTGTCTGCTTCAAAGGTTTTATAAGAAATAGCTTACACTGGATTTTGTAAAGGCCACTGGTCGCTTTCTTGGACAGCAGATTGGAGTGGGCATCTTTCCTCGCATCCACTTTGTGTCCAAACACAGAGCTCCACCAACCGCCATCGCTCTTATCCGCCAAGCTTCTAATCAGGTTCAAAGCAAAAAAGCAAGGATTCTACAGTTATTTACGTATTTTTAAGGAAACAGTCGAGAGAAGAAACATCAAAATGGCAAGTCTGGGTTTTGGTGATACAATGGAGATTTTAAGTTTACTGTAAAGACATTCATCCATCCTTCAATCTGTCTGTCCATCCATATACCCTTCCATCATTCCATCTTTCCACCCAGCCATCCATCCCTTCACCCTTCCTTCCAACCATCCATCCATTGTTCCTTGCACCCTTACATTCAACCATCTATCCATTCATCCTTCCATCCTTCCATCTATCCATCCATCCTTCCTTCCACTCTTCCAACCAATAATTTCCCTTGCAGATTAATACAGTATAGCAAAAAAAAAAAAAAGAAGATCCCATCAGTCTGTCATGTGGGAGGACTGCGGTGTTTAAAGTCAGTAGCTTCAGTTACCATTCACAACAAACATTAGAACAGAGACGATGGCGTGATCTGTGTAACCGAACCTGGACAGCTGAAGAGTAGAAAAAGACCAGGTGATTTTCTTTCCCAATATTTAACTGTCCGGTTTGGGTGATCCTGTACCCGCTGTAGGTTCAGATTCCGGTGCTTGGCTTACAGGAGTAGAACCTGATGAACCTGATGTCTTCTGCTGTTGTAGCTTATCTATATACTTGTCTGTCTTATCACCAACAAGCTCTCACATTAATAAAATGTTGCTGATGATGAAGGAAAACCAAATAATCATGAGGAGAAAATGCAAACCCAACAAAGAAAAGGCCCTGTTCAAACCTAGTATCTACTCACTGGGAGGTGAGAAGGCTAAGCACTGCACCACTGCACTGCCCACTTCCCAAACATCCATCCATCTATCCATCTATCCATCCATTCATTTACCAGACTGCTTAATCCTACTAGGGTCTGGATGGACTGAGAGCAAAGGTACACCCTGCACAGCTTGCCAGACCATCGCAGGTCCAACACACACACAACCATTCACACTTACACTTAGGTGCAATTTGGAACAGCCAGTTAGCTTAGTGTGCATGTATTTGGACTGTGGGGGGAAACTGGAATACCCACAGGAAACTTGTGCAAGAACAGGGAGAACATGCAAACACCCCACAGACTGAACCCAGGACTCGAACCAGGGACTTTATTGCTGTGAGGCACCTGTGTTGGCCACTACACCATCATACTGCCCAATTTCCACACAGTATAATAAGTAATAATAATAATATTAATAATAATAAAAAACTTTTAAAGGACCACAGTAAAGTATATCACTTGAAACAATTTGGGCTGTGATGCAAACAAATCTACCATATACTTCCATAAATAGCCTGATTAAAAGGTGTCAACATTGTTTTTGTTTTTTAAATAACAATTTCATGACGTAGGGAAATACCAAACCGCTGATTCTACATCAGCATATAAAGCATCTTGCAGGCCAACACATTTTCATAGTGGACAGCACTTTGGCCTCACTGCAAAAAGGTCCCGGGTTCAGGAAAGGAGGCTTTTTTTGTTTGGAGTTGGCATGTTCTTCCCTTGCTTGGGTGGGTTTCCTCTGGGTACTCCGGTTTCCTTCCACAGTCCAAAGATATGCACATTAGGCTAACTGGCTATTTTTGTCTGTCCCTGTGAGTGTGAATGAGTGTGTGGTTGTTGGCCCTGGCTAACATCTATTCAGAGCGTACCCGCCTTTGCCCAGAGTCGGCTGCGATGGGCTCTCGCCTCTCCGTGACCCTAATATAGGATAAAACAGTTTATTTAATATTAACACCATCATTAATGTATTTCACAGTACAGTCATATCGTTTTGTTTACACTTTAAAAACACATGTAAACATGCAGTAGCTCTGTAGTCCAATTTGGCGTTAGATAAATATAACCAATTAGTATTAGCAATTTAGCTAAACCTGTTTTAACATGTGTAGATGGAATTCATGATTGTTGTTTACACTAATGTAATGAAATGTTTGCATGAAGTATGGTCAGAGGGCCACAGCGTGGTCAGATAACGTAGCTAATGCTAACTGCAGTATTAATATTGATAATAAATACTGTGTAGCACTACATATAGCAGATGATGAATTGGATTGCTTCACAGTGTATTATAAATAAAATGAATCATAGCAACAGGTATTTTTTCCATCATTGTACTCTGATGCACACCCTGTAGTGTATTAATACATGTACCATATTGAGCCCTAACTGCTGAATAGAGTAGTGGGCGGTTTTAAATGGAGCCCCAGTGAGCTTTAATGACGTGCCAGTTTGACGTGGGGTACAATTTAGGATGCTAATACACACACATTCCTACTTATGGTAAGATCCTATAATCAGTGTCAAAAACATAACCTGTAACCATGATCCATTTGAAATCATTCGGAGCAGCAGCGTGATGTTTACCTGTGCAGCTGAACCCCTGGGCAGAAGAGTGTCCTCCACAAACTCCTGTGGCTCCGGAGGAGAGTCAGACTGGGTGTCGGTGCCATGATCGGGATTTCAGTATGTTGGTTTGATTTTTTTATTTTTTAAAAAGAAAGAAAAGAAAGAAAAGAAAAGAAGCCTGGTCCTCTGCTTTAACAGGACTGGGAGGTTTCCAAATACTGCATGTGAATGATTAACCAGTTTGGGTCGGTGTGTTTGATCACTGCGCCCTTCAACTACCTTTGCTCTCGAGCAACCAACTCTATGATGTAACAAACTTTGAACCTATCACATACTTTTTACATTTCATTAAAGGTTTCACAAACATACACTAAACTCTCCAGGAGGCAAAAATTCATTATAATTCATTATATTTTCCTATCTCTCTCTCTCTCTCTCTCTCTCTCTCTCTCTCTCTCTATATATATATATATA
>JAOUQZ010000027.1:3572237-3585382 GCA_028564935.1 Neosilurus hyrtlii
AGGTTGAGACATGGTTGCCCAACCGTACCACCTGTGGTCTGTCTGTCAGGAAGTTGGAGATCCAGCGACACAGGGATTACAGCAATTACTGTATTTATGTAATAAACAAATAAATGCATAGATACAGTTTTCAACATCTGAAGCCGCGACTCGAACCCAGTGCTAACCGATACGTCACCGTGCCTCCCAGCCTTAATCCACCCACTACATAATTCTAAAACATATTAAAAACTGGCTTAGAGGCTGAAAACTCAAAAAGTTAAAATGTTCCTGTTACAAATTATTAACACTGGAGACTCCTTCCTCCTTTACCATGTTACTTAAATACCAACCACTTTTAGTTAGAAGCTCTGGATTATGTGGAGCGTCCACTATCAAAATCTCTGCGAGATTTTACGATAGAAATAATATATATACTACACAGGAATGCTGCGATCTGATTGGTTCAATATCTCGGAATTAAAAACCATTATTCCAAGCAGATAATGCCCAAATAAAAATGACGGACACTCATAGTTTGTCATGGTCACTTGGAGCAGGCAGCGATTCATTGTCATGACAGAAAAATAAATCATAAAACCATCGTTTTAGTTTATTGTTTTTGTGTATTATATACGCAGAACACCATTGCGTGGGTGTTGTTCACTTTTGTTTCTGTGTAGTATATACGAAACTCGGAGTGAGCAGAGTAAACACCTGCTGTCAGCTACACAGCGTTTAGCTAAAATATGTAAAAATAATCTATGAAATAATCCATTCACTTCGGGCTTGGTGGATGTTGCTATATTGAATAGTCTCCTTGCCTCATTATATAGTACAAGTGTATTAATTCATATAAGCCTGTGATTTAAGAATTAAAAAAAAACCCAGCAACAATAAAAGACATGACACTACAAATCATGACATATAAATGTTATTTTATTAATAAGTAGATGCAAAGTATTGTGAAATATGCAATAAAGAAAAAAAGCGTTAAAATGGCGAACGCCTCAAGGTTTCGGGGTTGCACAATTTGCAGGTTCGCAGCAGTGACTGGAGTTCTTTTTCTCTTTTCTGTTAGCAGCAGCAAAAAAAAAAAAAGAAGAAAAGAAAACAAAGAAATAGTCCCTCAAGCATTTTTCTGTCACCATAGTTGACTAGACACAGTGCTGAATAAGAGGAACAGGACACAGTGGAGTCATGCATTTGCTTCAATTTCTATAAAAGCAAAGGAAAAAATTAAGGACTAGATCAGACATCCGAGCTGTACACCTCCCTATCAACAACCCCCCCCCCCCCCCCCCCCCCAAGTTTTATTTCTTAGTGAGTGATAAACCAAAACACCAGAAAACAAAAACCATAATCAAAATACATTCTTAAAAAATTCTCACACAGGTCGGATATATTGATGTAGCTTTAAATCATGTATAGAATATGTAACTGGTGTACATAGTATGCACTTTTTATATCACAGGATAGATGGAAATAATCGGTTACACAACAGCAACGACAAATCATGAAAGATAAGGAGTTGATTAAGGAGAACTGGAGATCCGTTCATGGTAAATTAGACTGGATTCGAGGAATCATGAAGAGAAATAAACACAACCAGGATAAATAAAGTCGAGATACAGGATGTTTCTTTTTTTTCTTTTGTTTCTTTTAATCCTAATTAGGCTTGCGGGGAGGCTGGCGCCCATCTCAGCCGACTCTGAGCGAGGGCAGAGTACACCCTGGACAGCTAGCCAGGCCATCGCCCGGCAGAAACACGCTGACGGCTATGCAGCTTAGAAAATTCATGAATAAAAAACATCTGTGGAGTAACCGATGCTGCTGCTTTATGGTTGAACCTTCTCTTTACTCAGTATTGCAGGTTTTGTGGGGTACAAGCTGCTGTTACAGTATAGATTGGCTCACGCTTTGCTCTCACTTGCTGTTCAAATTAGGCTTTAGGCACAAATCACAGCACAAACAAACCAAAAGATGGAAGTGATGGATAAAAAAAAAAATTATTTTCTTTTTGTATTGTACAGAAATGATAGGTGTCTCAGTTATTGACCAAGTCATTACAGTGATTGTGTGATAGTCTGGTGCTGTGACATTAACCGAATTTCTCTTGGGGAAACTTCAGCTGCTATATAATTTTTAGCAAATATAAGAATAATAATAAAACCTCCAGAGCTTCCTTATGTGGTAAGAATGTAGGGAAGAAGCTTCTCCGTGCTCTCGGATGTAGTTGTGTAATTGGAGTTGATTCCTAAGAGTATTTCATGGAAGGGAAAAAAAAAATCAATCATGAAGGTGTTGCCCTCGCATATACTTTTAATAAAGTTTTTAAATTTTTTTTTTTTTTTTTTAATGAGAAGGACATCCAGTTATATGTTTTCATTTTAGATTACATTCAGATTCATATCTGGTGCGGAGTTACATTTTCTGCAACATGTTCCATGTTAGGGATAAATTATTAATGCATGCATAGGGGCTCAGGGACTGACATAAAACCACGTAGGCATTTATGAAGGTTTATTCCAACAGCCGTCAAAGACCGCTCCTGTTGTCAAACTGACATAACACCCAAATCAATGATATAAGATATAATGTGTTATAATGAACTTCCGGGCCTGATTTCAGTTGCAGTAATAAATGACTTAGGTGGGATAGGCGGTGAGCATGTCCGACTCACAGCAAGAAGGTCCTGGGGTCAGGTCGCGGGCTTGGTGAGGGCATTTGTGTGTGGATCTTGTGTGGTTGCTCACTGGGGATGTCGAAGAAATGTCTAAATTTTTTATTAAATTTGTTTTACTATGTAAAGCTGCTTTGTGACAATTCATTCATTAATTTTTTTTTTTAGCTGCTTGATCTTAATTAGGGTCGTGGGGAGGCTGGCACCCATCACAGCTGACTCTGGGCAACAGGATACACCCTGAACAGCTCACCAGGCCATTGGAGGGCCAACACACATACAACCATTCACACCCACTCTCACAGCTAGGGGCAATTTGGAAATCCGCCTACTCTGCATGTTTTTGGACTGTGGGAGAAAACTGGAGTACATGGAGGAAACCCATGCAAACACGGGAAGAACATGCAAACTCCACACAAACACCCCTAACACAGGAATCGAACCCAGGACCTTCTTGCTGTGAGGCGAATAAGGCAACCACTGGCTTTGCAACAATAAAACAATACAAATAAAACAATTTAATTGAATTGTATTGGTGATATTAATGAACGTCCTAATTTTTTTCTTCTTCTAATCGTATCCATTCTTCTGTTTCTCAAGCCTTGATCTCGGACTTTTCTACTTTCTCTGAATTGATGCTGTGCTGCCAAGGTATCGCACATCTGGGAGATGTTTCCTCTGGGCACATTGTTGTGTTATTGTTCATGTGAATAGACACTGAACCAAAACAGGATGTAAAATATTATTAAGAGATACTAAGCTCGTGAGCTTGCGTGGTTTCGCTGGGAAACTTTTATATTCAGCTAAAAATTGACCGATAATGAAAGATAAAGCACATCCGATATTCGATAGTAAATGGACACCTTTAATAAGCAGTTTATTATATGGCATTTTAAAATGTCGTCCTTTTTAAATTCACTTCAGGTACTGTTGCTTTATCACTGCAATCCATCAAAGCAAATCAAACATTCCACTCCGAAGCACTTTACATGAAGTTTATTTTATTCTTTAATGAATGTAAATGAAGTAGTCTTGCAAGACTTTTTCTCAAACTGTAGAAGCTTGAATAACATAACCACGGCGGCATAGTAGTGGTTAGCACGTCCGCCTCACAATGAGATGGTCCTGGGTTCGAGTCCTGGGCTCAGCGAGGGCCTTTTTGTGTGGAGTTTGCATGTCCTCCCCGTGCTTGTGTGGGTTTTCTCCGCATACTCTGGTTTCCTCCCACAGTCCAAAGAACTGCACATTAGGCTAACTGGCTGTTGTTGACTGGAGAATGTAAATGATTGCATGTGTATGTTGGCCCTGCGATGGACTGGTGAGCTGTTCAGGATATATCCAGCCTTCACGAATGATCTGACCCTTGTACGATTTAGCAGTTTGGAAAATAAATGAATAAGCTTCTAGCGAATTGGAATGATTACATCATGCCACAGTGCATCCCAAGTTCTGGTCTTCATCACTTTCAATTACAAATCTCTGCCATTTTCCTCAAGAATCTCAGCCGACTCTGGGTATGGGCGCGCTACACCATGGACAGCTCATCCGGCCATCGCAGTCACTGAAAACTGTTCAGCCCAAAAAGATTTCAAAATGCTCTGCTCCATGACAGGCTTAAAAACTTTAAACTCCTTTTGATGTGCAAGTTGACAGGATATTTAACAAAAACAGACTAATATTTTCGACATTTGTTGCATATTTACATGACTTTTGGACAATGTAATTTAGGTAAAAATCGTGACACAGCTCCTTTAAGGACTGAGCTAAATCTGAGAAGCCACACCAACAACATGTGCAAATATATCACAGCCAGTGTGATGAGACGTAACAAACCTCAGTCTTGTGGAAAATGCTCACTTTATTTCTGTTCCTTCACCTTGCTTTTAACAGCTCGAACCAGACACAAAATGACGGCTCACGAAAGAGTAGTTTTCTTTTGTTCCCTTAACAAAATGGTTCTGTTGCAGTCCAGTTGGGTTGAATGCACTCGGTTGTGATGATGATCAGTGCTGAAACCGATCACAAAGCATGCATTTAAATCAGCATTGAGAAAACACTGAAAAGCTTTTCTATCACTGGTGTTAGTTGTAGTTCCTGATTAAGACACGACATGATGTGCACAGTGACCCGTTTTTTGCAGACTAAAACTCAAAGCTAAACCGATTATCACCAACATTTAACAGCTATGTTTATACATGATAATATATCAGTACTTGGGTCTTGGCCATGCATCGATCCACAACTGATTGAATTTCTGTGCCTGATGTGCACAGCTAATTCATAAAGAAAGGAAAAAAAACAAACACATTTTACATGAGATAAAAAGTGCATTCAGGAAAACTTTCCAGCAAAGAAAGAATTTTTTTTAATATTATTCCGAACTTGACCACACAAATGCAATAAAAAGTAAGTGTGAAAAACAAAAACAAAAAAAGACAAACTTGGCACAGTTTTTTAAGTAGCAGTTGTTTTGTTTTGTTGTTTTTTTTTTTTTTTTTTGGATCTCATTGTCGCTCCTGAAATCCGGAAATCCGGAAACAAAATGCGCCTTTATGAACAAAACACCCTGCAATACACAAAAGAAAAGAGAACAATTAAAACAAGGTTCAATCGGCCAACGCGGGGACTTTGAAGTGACTCGTCTCACAGGAAGTGCGGTGCTACACGCTAATTGGCACGGCTCTCACAAAGAGTGCCGGGTGAACAGGCTCTTATCTGCGCCAGCACATGTGAGAGAGTCGTCGTAAAGGAGGCACTCGCTCAGCACAAATCCTGTTCTACTCAAAGGCTCTGTTCTCCATCGCTGTTTCTATAGTTACGACTAACGCGGCTTCAGAGGTAGCTGCGCTAATGTCAAGAGCGCAGAGCACTCACAATGGAAACGTGTACCCCCACCCACTGTTCCCCCCTCCCCCCCCGGACTGAAAAAACTAGCACTTAGCACAAACTAGCTAATGAATAAGCTAAAGAAAGATTAAGAGTTAAAGAGCTACCATGTAACTCAAGTTTTCGATACAGGCAAATTTTTCTAAAATATAAGATCTATTCCCTCAGATATGTTCGTAAAGTACAAAGAAAATCTCACATGTACAACTACACTGTAATTTCACTTAAATACAACTATTACTCATCTTCCAATGCGATATTATAGCCACATTAAGAAGCTTGCGACTGTTTTCTCTGTCCCCGCTTAGGTCATGCTGTAGTGTAATATGCTAGCATACAACTTACACATCGGTTAGCTACAAAAGATTTTAAACCAGGGTAACAAAAGACAAAACACTTACTCATCTGTGTCTTTCTTGCTTTCTTCAATGTACGCGATGGACTCTGATCTCAGTCGGTTCGTCACCTCGTATGTACGTAGAGTAACGCCGAAAATATCTTCATGGTAACGGTTTTCATCCTGTGTGACATGGGAAAAAGAAATAACATCACACTCAGAGATAACATTTTAATTACATTAGAGTAAATACTAGTTGAAATGAGAAGGGAAGAAAGAGAGGGAGAGAGTGAGAGTGAGAGACGGCGAAGAAGTCACTTCCTTAAGTCCAAATATCTGGTAGAGAGGCCATACCTGAGCAACACAGGCCACACCTCTTTCACTGGGATTAATCAACACAGAGGACACAGCTCCTTTAGTGGGACTGGCCAACACAGAGACCACACCTCCTTTAGTGGGACTGACCAACAGAGTAACCACACCTCCTTAACAGGGGCTGACCAAAAGACAGACGACACCTCTGATAGAGGAGCTGACCAACAGAGAGACCACACCTCCTTTAGTGTAACCAACAACACAAAAGCCACACCTCCTTCATTGAGACAGGTCAACATAGAGGCTACACCTATTTCACTAAAATTGGTCAACACAGAGGCTACACCACCTCTAGCGGGACTGGCTACCACAAATGCCACACCCCCTTAAACCACACCTCATTCACTGACCACAATGATTCATTCATCATTCATTTTCCAAACTGTTTTATGCTATGAGGGTGGTGGGGAGGCTGAGGCCTATCTCAGCCAACTCTTGTCAAAGGTGGGGTACACCCTGAACAGTTTGTCAGTGCATCGCAGGCCACCACATACAAAACCACACAACAATTCAAGCTGCCATTCACACTTATGGGCAATTTGGAACAGTTAGATACCCTAATGAGACAACTTGGGACTCTTTTGGACTTAGGAAACCCACGCAAACACAGGGAGAAAATGCAAACTCCATGCAGAAATGCCCTCGCCGAGCCTGGGACCCAAGATTACATACTGTATTTTCTTTCTAAAATAATGTATCATATATCGGTTTTATAGTTTTAACCAATATTTTGATATTGACTAAGCTGAACCAAATTATTACATATCATAATTAATTTTAAAGTACTTTATTTACTGCTAATGCTGGAAGCAGCCATATTAATTTGATGAAACATGCTGAACTCTTCCAAGCAGTGGGTTATTTTCCTTGTATTGGAGTTGGAGGTCAAGTTACAATCTTAAGTTGAATACAACATAACAGGCACAGAAGCCACACCTCCATTTCTGGAACTGGATCAAAGCAACAAGATTGTAAGGACTGAAGGACAGCGGTGCATCTTACCATCCAAATGGTGGGCAGTGGTGGCTCAGCAGTTAAGGCTCTGGGTTAGTGATCCCAAGGTCGGGGGTTCAAGCCCCAGTAACGCCAAGCTGCCACTGCTGGGTCCTTGAGTAAGGCCTTTAACCCTTTATTGCTCAGTGTATAAACTGGTAATTGTAAGTGTGTCTGTCAAATTCCGTAAATGTAATCACAAGATGCTCAGAAGTGTCAAAAGCCCAGATGTCCCAAAGCACCTACTCAATTTTTATTTATTCACTTGTACGTATTTATTACACCTTTGTATTCATCATCATAAAATTGGTTAGGAAGTAGTAGTAGAAGTAATAATAATTTGAAGCAGGCCTGACCCTCAGTTTGCTGATGTAGAACCCAGCATCCTCCAGAGACATGTTGCCGTGTAGTTTGATGATCTGCTGGATGGTCTTCAGCACATCACCAGCCATGGTGACGTCTCCACACACGTAAATGTGTCCCCCTTCCTCTCTCAAACACCGATACACTGTCTCAGACAGCTGCTCACGGAGGACATCCTGGACATATTTCTGAGAAAGAAAAAAGAGGACGTGACAATTGAAAGGGAGAGAGATGGTAATGAAATACTCGAAAGTTCCAGTGTGGGTGATGCCGCTGTATACATTACAACGAAGAGAGGTACGTTTGCATCATCGCTGTTCCCGTATAACAGATTTACACTGTGAATGAAACACCTGTATTTTTCATTAAGTCCCATTTCATGGTGTTGAAAGCTTCAAAGCTCTCACAAATTTTTTCAGACGGTATAAAACTTGCCCATGTTATACGAGGTGTTCCAGTATGACGAGACCTACCTGCGTAGGCAGCCTTTGATCGAGAGGTCTCATTTAGAACCCCTACAGGTTGAATATTTTGACCCAATCTGAGAACGGTATTGGTGATGGTGTATCCGTCCAGCATGAGCCAATCCCATAATCCTGTTCAAAGCACCACATGTTCAACAAGCATGGGATGATACTCCAAACTGGCACTCCTGCTGAGGAGTATGTGAAGAGTTCAGATTCAAAACCTCGTAAATCAAATCCCTAAAAAAAACTATTGCACGTGAAAGTCTACAGGACCCAGTGGCAGATGAACAAACACATTTTGCTGCAAAACCCTATTAGTACAATAATAAATCCACGCCAACATGAGGTTTCTTTGCAGAAGCTCATAAGCACCATCGGTATTCGTATGCAACACCACGTAGTCCTGAGAGCCCCAATCACAGGCGTGCCTCGGGTCACATAACATACAGGAAGGATGCGGCCATATTTGCTATGTTAGCATGCTAAAATCAAAGATTAACCATAGTTAATTTATTTAATTAAGTTAATTAGTCTAGTGTAGTGTTCATGGCTGCATTCTTTTTGCATTTCTTTCAACATGTAAATTTTATTCCTTTAAACCAAAAGAGGTAAAGTGGACTAACTGGGTTTTGCATTTGAGATATCCATGTTTTATGATATGCGAGAGCCATGGGTTATTCATTTCAGTAATTTTTGTGTGAGTGATATTTTTTGTGAGACTCCGTGCTGCTCCAGTCGGATTCTATTCTGTATGACAACCAATTCAATGACTGTTGGACACGTCCATGGCTTCTCTAGATGGAAACAATACTTACCTGTTCCTAATTTGTATTCACAAAGCATAATACTTCACATTTCAGTGCAATTTTAAAGTTATATAAAAAGTTTGGAGTTTTCTGTTTTTGGGGGAAAAAAGAAAGAAAAAAAAGAATTCTGGATCTGCAGTAAAACAATCAAAAATCCACATAATTTTTTTCAAAATAAAAGTGTTTCCTCCCAACAAAAATGGAGTTTCAAATGAACTCTTTGCTGTCTGGCAGCGGCAGAAGAAGCTGTCCTCAGTCACTTGCCCACTGCTGGATTTTTCAATCAGGCTGGTTCGGACCAAGCTTCTTTATTTGTGTGCGGCTATTAAAAAAAAAAAAAAGACTCCATTTTCTTTAATTTCATCTCTTTTACTTGAAGCTGCCGTTATCTCCTTGTTATCAACCTACTTGTTAAAAGCTGAAAGGCTACATACACACTCATTTGGGCAGCACCCCTCATATTGGAAATATATGCATTTACACAGAAATTATTTGACCAAGTAAAACTATTTTGAATCGCAGTTAACAGGTGCTGACAGACTAGCAGCCAGGGAGATGGTATAAGTCAACAAATTTTTTTTTTTACAATCATTTAGTTACATTCACTCATTCATTTTTTTAAGCAACGAGGTTGGGGTACACCCTGGACAGCTCATCGGACCATCGCAGGGCCACCACTTTCACATCCATTCACACTCACACCCAGTGGGCATTTGGAACAGCCCAGTTTTACTCCTTTATATGTAAAAATTTTAAGCTTATTTCCAGCAAATTCAGAGTTATGATCACTGATCGGTGAAGTGAACACCACATATCTTGTTCCAGTGGCACCTGCCTAGGAGTGGGACGCATTACGCAGTACGTGAACAGTCAATTGTTGATGTGTCGGAAGCAGGAAAAATAATCAAACATATAGGTTGACGTTTGTGATAGTTAAACAGACAGGGCTATTCATCTCCAAAAATGGAGGTCTTGTGGCATGTTCCTGGTATGCAGTGGTAAGTGCCTACCAAAAGTGGTCCAAGGAAGGACAACCAGTGAACTGGCAAAAGTATCATGTGTGCCCAAGGCCCATCGATGCGCACTATGAGCAAAGACGATGTAGTATGTCTGGTCTGATCCCATAGAAGAGCTGCTATAGCACAAACCACTGAAAGTAGTAATGCTGGATATGATAGAAAGGAGTCAGAACACACAGTGTATTACAGTTTGCTGTTTTGGGGATGCCTAACTACAGAAAAGTCAGGTGGTGTTAATGTTACGGTTGATTGACGTATGCTAACAATGAAGCAGTACTTCAGTACAAGTTACACCAACACCCCAACTCCAATCAAGGATACCCCTAACCAGAACCTACCAATGTGTCCTTTCAATTAAAATCAGAGATAGCGACCTTTGGCCAATGTAATTACCAAGCCAGCTGCCTCTACAATGGAGCACTTAATACTCCAAGCCTGTGAAAATTCTTCTCAGTATTATATGTTCATATGTCTACCTTTGGTCTTCCAGGCTCTCGTGAGTACGCAGTGTAGAGTTCTTGAAACACTTCCTTGTTCTTGGCCTGGATAGTCTCCTCCTTGTAGATGTGGTCCATCTGCGACTGTCGACACCCGAACACCAGGAGCATTGGACAAGATTTGATGCCTGTTCAAAGAGATCCACAAAGCCACTTCTCATCATGACTGTTCACTTTCTAGATATTCCTTTTTACCTCCACCAGTTTTCACTTCTGTTTGTTTGTCAGTTTGTGTGCAGCATAACTTGAAACATTATAGATGGAATTCGATGAAATTATTTCCTAGAGTTGGATATGGTACACATAACAAACCCTTAAATTTTGGAGCTGGTCTGTGCATGGGAGCGTGTTTTAAAAAATAATAATAATAAAATAATAATAATCGCTATTGTATTGCCACTAGGGGGAGACATTTCATTATAAGTGTGCCAAGTTATAAAATCCTGCAGTTTTAGGCAGATTTTCAGGTTAATCAATGCATCTGTCACCATAGTCTGGCATTCCAGGTGCCTTGCACTCTATGATTGCACCTTTAGTTGTTTTGGGATTTAAACTTGCCTTTATTTTCAAGGTCATAAAGTCTCTGTTGCCAGAAGCTTCTGAAAGGGGCGATGCCTGTTCCTGGTCCAACAAGGATGCATGGGACTTTGCTGTCCTTTGGCATGCGGAAGGCTGGGGCTCTGGAAGTAAATGTAAACTTTTCATCATCAAACAAATAGAAGTCTTATTTATTGAAGTCATAATGACTAATTTTACGTTTTTTTCCCCCCAACTCTTCAAATATAACTGTTTGGGTACATTACAGATGTATTCCTAAACATTTCACTTTTTTTTTTCCAAAAAAAACAACAAGCTCCGTCCACAGCCACTTTGGTTTCAACTCCTTTAACGAAAAGCAATCAGCATGGACATGATCTCTGATATAGTGAAAAAAAACAATGTTACCCTCTGACGAAGCACGGCACCATTTCGTCCGTCTCTAAGCTGTTGAGCCAGGATGAACACACTCCGTGGTGTATGGGACCAGCTCCGTCTGCACAGAACGAAACATACACTTGTTTGACTGAACACCTCTCCAGCACTGATCTGATGCCTAGTGATTAAGCCAGCTGGGGTCTGATGGAGAGCATCTCAGATGGATTGGGATGGCTATAATTTGACTGGTAATTATGTTATTATGTACATCATTTGATGTTTACAATGCATTTAGTGAGAAGGGCGAGGCGAGCAAGTGGAGGAGTGTGAGAGGTCACCTCCTAAGTGCGAGAGATGAATACTGTCTTTATTTTGATCTAATCAATCAGAACAAATCAACTAAATGGCCCAGTTTCTGCCAAAATAAGCTGCTAAAAGTAAGAAGGCACTCAATATATTGCACTCCATGCAAAATTACCAGTAATTGCTAAGTTCCATGAACAGCCGCCTGGAGTCAGTGACAGGTTCAAAGGATTTATACTGTAAGTGCAATTCTGGATTTAAACCCACTTATTTGTTGAGCAGCTTAATTCTATTTGGTTTGCAGGGAAGGGCTTAGGCTGGAGCTTATCTCAGCCAACTCTGGGCGAAAGTGGGGTTCACCCTTAACAGCTCGTGTGAGCAGTGTGTGTGTTGCAAGGCCAACACACACACACACACACACACACACACACACACACACACACACACACACACACACACACTCACACCTAGAGGGAATTTGGAACAGCCAATATGCCTCCTGTGCATGTCTTTGGACTGTCGAAAGAAACTGGAGTACCTGGAAGATACCCATGCAAGCACAAGTAGAACATGCAAACTCTACACAGTAATGCCCAAGCCTGGGACTCGAACCCAGGACCTTCTTACTGTGAGCCAGATGTGCTAACCACTATGTCACTGTGCCTCCCTGGCTTTACAGCATAGTATGAATATTTCTCCCTTCACTAAGTCAATGTTTTTAATGTGTGTGATTCTACTTTCTTGTTTTCCCCCTCTGGACATTTGGGACCATTTTGGACAACTTCTTTCTAAATCCACTGGAGGTGTAAAAGAGATTCAAACCGTCTTACCCCGAGTACGGTAAGAGACCACAGCCACAGTGAGGTGGATCTCGCCTGGGTGGAGATCTGGTGAGGAGCTGATGGAGTAGTAGCGCGGTTGCAGCAAGGGCAGCTGGGTCAAGAGGAGTGTACAGGGCACCTGCAGAGATGGAAACTCCTCTAACACCTCCACCATGGTAGCGTTATTGTACCACTTCCACTCTTCATACTCCTGTAGACCCTGCACACATACAAGCACAACAATACAGAGAACACCATGAACCTCATTTCTGTGAATGTATTTATGTTTGACAAATTATTTCATTCATTCATTCATACGCCAAGTGACTAGTAAAGCTACTAGGGTCACAGAAAGGCTAAAGCCTATCTTAATTGACTCTGGGTGAAGGGCTGCACCATGAATGGCTCACCAGTCCACTGCAGGGCCAATGCACACACAGCCATTCAATTCACTTTTATTTGTATAGCGCTTTTTACAATTGACATTGTCACAAAGCAGCTTTACATACCGTGTTTCCCCGATAATAAGACACTGTCTTATATTTTTTTTTTTGGTTCAAAAAACACCATAGGGCTTATTTTCGGGGTAGGTCTTATTTCAATTAACAATAACATCAATTTCAATAAACAGGTAA
Organism: Neosilurus hyrtlii; assembly: GCA_028564935.1. Taxonomy (NCBI): domain Eukaryota; kingdom Metazoa; phylum Chordata; class Actinopteri; order Siluriformes; family Plotosidae; genus Neosilurus; species Neosilurus hyrtlii. Next base: position 3,585,317 of record JAOUQZ010000027.1, read on the forward strand.
GTGATTCCTCCACAATTGCTTTCTTGTACTCGGCGGTGCAGCTCTTCCTTTCTGCTCTCATGTCTG
>JAOUQZ010000027.1:3598824-3609573 GCA_028564935.1 Neosilurus hyrtlii
TGAGGGAACTTGGTGGAACCGCGATGATCCTGAGGGAACTTGGTGGAACCGCAATGATCCTGAGGGAACTTGGTGGATTCACGATGATCATGTGGGAACTTGGTGAAATCATGATGTTCATTGGGAAAAGTTGGTGAATTGTTGATGATCCTGAGGGAACTTGGTGGAACCGCAATGATCCTGAGGGAACTTGGTGGAACCGCGATGATCCTGAGGGAACTTGGTGGAACCGCGATGATCCTGAGGGAACTTGGTGGAACCGCAATGATCCTGAGGGAACTTGGTGGAATCGCGATGATCATGTGGGAACTTGGTGGAATAGCGATGATCTTCAGGGAACTTGGTGGATTCACGATGATCTTCAGGGAACTTGGTGGATTTGCGATGATCTTCAGGGAACTGGGTGGACTTCTGATACTAATGTGGGAACTTGGTGGAATCATGATGATCTTGGGAGAAGTTAGTGGATTTTTTGATGATCCTGAGGGAACTTGGTGAAATCGTGATGATCTTGAGGGAATTTGGTGGAATCGTAATGATCTTGGGGGAACTTTGTGGATTTGTGATGATTGCTGATTCAAAATCTTTGAATGTAAACCATGATTATTATAATTTGATGCCAGTCGTGATAGAACGTCGGTATCGTAGTAGAGCTTAACGGGCCTTAATAGACCTTAACAGAGCGTAACAGACCTTGATGTACCATCATAGGGAATCTTGACAATCTTAACTTGGCAACACGATTACTTCAAGTATCATCTGTTGGATGCACCTTGTCTTCGTTTTAATACCCTAATCTTGCCCCAAGCTGCTCATAAATCATGGATCTCTGCACTTTTTTAATCACGGTGATTGCGGACATACACCCCACTGTAAACCCAGGGATGGTAATTAATATATATATATATATATATATATATATATATATATACACACATGATTTTTACTAGTAAAACCCTGAACCCTGAATTTCGTTTTGGACCCCTGTCACTTATACTACCTCAGTGTCTTCAGTGTTTTTAGTTTTTTATTTTTATATTTTTATATTTAATTTGTTCCTGTACAGATGTTTATATGTATATAATTTTTTTGCCTTTTAAATTGCACCTTATATGTGTGTCTTGCTGCTATGACAACCAAATTTCCTTCAGGGGATTAATAAAGTCATTTACTGTATCTATCCATCTATGTATGTATGTATGCATCAATCTCTCTATTTATCTATCTATCTAATTTGATATTATTGGTCAGGAATAATCTTAACTCTTTTAACACAATTAGGTTCAGGAATATTGGTCATGTGACCTACAAAACATGGCAGCCTCATTAAGTGAATATCTCTTGAGAAATTGGTCAACCCATGGCTCACATTCTACAAGACTGCGTTGGATAATCATGCTGCTAAATTAATGAGTATTATCATATTGATAGAATGAGATCTCTAGAGGAAGTACAGGGCAAGAATATTTTTTTTTACGATATGATCTATCCATTAATCCCACTCACTCACTCTCATTTACTTGCTGAACCGCTTAACCCTTCTCGGGACGCAGGGAGGCTGGAGCCTATCTCAGCCGACACTGGGCGAAGGCAGGGTACCCGCCAGACCATTGTAGAACACACACAACCATTCACACATAAATCCACACCAAGGGGTAATCCGGAAAAGCCAATAAGCCTGATGTACATGTCCTCGGACTGTGGAAGGAAACTGGAGTACCCGGAGGAAACCCACACAAGCACGGGGGGACACATGCAAACTCCACTCAGAAATGCCCAAGAGGCGGGACACACGCTAAACAGGTCACTTGAACAGTATATTGCCGGACTAACGCAGACATAAACAACTTTATACAATCTTATTCACATATACGGGCCAGTTAGAGTAGCTAGTTGACCTGAGGTTCAGGTCTTTGGACTGTGTGTGTGTGTGTGTGTGTGTGTGTGTGTGTGTGTGGTTGGATGGGGGGGGGTGTTATGTGGATAAATACCCACACAAAAATACTACCAGGATTATTAAGTACCAGTATTGTTTTTGAACTATATTCAATCAGAACAGCTAAATTTACCCATCTATAATTAAAATTAATTTTTATTTATTAATTTAATCTTAATTAAGTGCTAGTTCTCCATCACTAATTAGCTGTTGGTGTGTATCAAGCTCTTTAATTTTCACACACACACACACACACACACACACACACACACATATATATATATATATATATATATTACAAACTGGAGTCATGAATTATTTTATACATCTCTGAATAATTACTTCTACACTGGCTTTGAGGAATGGGTGTGTGTGGGTAACTTTGGTGGAACCCGAGGTGAGGCTGTCCTGTACCTTGTGTTAGTGTCGGTGCCTCGGCTGTGTATGTCATGCGGAACTTGCTCTTTTTCCAGCTCCGGTCGTTACTGATCAGCGAATCATTTGCCTTATCAATGTTGACATCATCGCCGACACAAAACACATCGCAGGCAGCCTGGAAGATCAGGTATTACATGTTAGTGTTTAGGTTCTAAAGTATTTACTGAAAAAAAAGCCCTTAATAACCATGCAGTTATTAAATTATATTACAGGTAATGTACCCAAATCATTAAAAACTTCATTGTTTTAGGAAAACCAGTTTCTATGTGCTGAATGTGGCTCAGGACCCTGATTGTCGTACTGCAGTACATGAATATCAGTTCCTTAGTGGATTTGAGATACAACAACACACCATGTTGTAATGCAGGACTCTCCAAAAGTTTATTTCTTATAAGAGATTCCTCTATCCATTGATTCATCTGTTTATCAATCTATCCATCTTTCAATCTAACATGCTTCCATCCATCCATACACCAGTTCCTCCATGTATTGACCAATCCACCCCTCCATCCATCTAATCATTCCTCCATCCACCCATTCAGCCTAGCAAATAACCTATCTATTCATGCACCAATCCATCGCCCCATCCATTCATGTACCGCTTCATCCATTTATTGACCAATCCGGTTCATCCATTTATTGACCAAACTATCCATAGATCCACCTATCCATCCATTCATTCATTCCTCCATCCACCCATTTAGCCAGCCAGGAATCTATCCATCTATCCATTCAGTCAGCCTGTAAACCATCTCTTTATTGATATATCTAGCCAGCCAGCTAGGCATCCATCTGTTCATTCCTCATTCCACAATTCATTCAGCCATTCATCCATCCATGCACCAATCCATTCATCCATCCGCCCCCCCATCCATTTACTGACCAACCCACCCATCAATCCACCCATTCCTCCATCCACCCATTCAGCCAGTCAGGAATGCATCCATGCGCCAATCTATCCATCCATTCAATCAGTCAGCCTGTAATCCCTTAATGCACCAATCCATTCATTCATTTATCGATATATCTAGCCAGCCAGCTGGGAATCCATCTGTTTATTCCTCATTCTACTATCCATCCATCCATCTACTAGTACATTCATTTATTGACCAATCTATTCTTTCACCTATCTATTTCTCCATCCGTCCATTTAGCCAGCCAGGAATTCATCCACGCACCAATCAATCCATTTATTGGTCGATCCATCTAGCCAACCAGCTACGAATCCATCAGTTCATTTAGCATTCCAGCATTCATCCATTCAGCCAGCCAGCCAGACTTTATCCATTCATGGACCAGTCAATCCATTGACCTATTTATCTATCCACCAATTCATCTAGCCAGCCAGCCAACCTAGAATTCAGCATCAGAATCAGAATACAATCCATCCATCCATAAGTTTCTTATTTTTTCCTTCTAAAAATAAAATACCTTATTTTCTGGTGTGTTACGGTTTAAAAAAAACAATATAAAAGAGAAGATGATTATGATCCCTGCATGTTTTCCAACCACTGCTGTCTTCCTTAACCTGATTCTCTGATATATTTATAATCCGCAGCTATGATACACTAGGCTGCAGTACACCTTTGTAGTTCTGTTGCAATGTATGTTTTTACCCGAGAGGATTTTAAGCCACATGCAGGGCCATTCACACTCATATCCACACATAGGGGATAGTACTCTTTCACTTACTCACTTCTAACCGCTAAATCCTACTAGAATCATGGGAAGGTTGGAGCGTATCTCAGCCAGCACTGAGCGAGGGCGGGGTACACCCTGAACAGCTCGCCATACCATCGCAGTGCAACACACATGCGCACAATCATTTACACTCACACTTACTCCTAGATGCAATCTGGAATAGCCAAATAACTGTCTTTAGACAGTGGGAGGAAACCTGGGCACCATGAGGAAACCCACCCAACTACACAATGAGAAGCTCCATGCAGACTCCATGCAGAAAAGCCCTCACTGAACACGGGGATAAGATCAGGACCTTCTTGCTGTAAGGCGAGAGTGTCACATGGTAACAGCTTACTAAACATCTTTCATAATAAAACAGAGCTTCATTTTTGAGAAAAAGACTCTAACAATTACCCTGGAGCCACACTGAACCTTAAAACATAATCGCATTTCCATGACGTCCACAGATCATGTGTGTTGACTGCATTCACCTTAAAGACTTTCTTGGCCCAGGTTCTAAAGGCCTCCTCTTGGCCACACAGTTCATCTCCCTCGCCCATGCGGAGTATGCGCTCTCCTCCAAGCTCCTCGAACAGCGTGTCCACAGCGTGGGCAAATGCACAGAAGTGTGGGTAGGCCCGCGAGCCGAGGCCAAACACCGAGAACCTATCAGAGACATTCAGAATGACAAAAACACTGACAAGCTAAAGTGTGGGCAGGCCCTGCGGCTCCAAGGCCAGGAACAGAGAAGCTACAGGAGGGAGTTATGCACATGAACACACAACTGAGAGGTTTGGCCTGGAACCTGGAGCAAACCCACTTAAATAAAACACACATATAAAGAGTGTAGGTGTAGCTGGAGGTGTAGAAGATAACACGGAAGCATAACATGAAAAAAAAACACACGCACACGTGCACATTATAATTCGGAGAAATACAGTACGGGACATATTCCCCAGTAAATTAAACTACATTGTATTTGTTAAGCGTACAGAAACGCACAGGCTGTTTTACAGTACCTGACATTAGCGAGAGGCCCTGTGCTCTCAAAGTGGGCTTTATGCTCAGGTTCATCGCTGGACGACTTCCGAGTGTCCGAGTACGAAGAGACGCTGTTGAAGCGCACCTTGTAGCTCCTTCAAAAAAAAAAAGCAAATGTTTCTCACTGGGCACTTGGTAAAAAATTATTTCAGGCATGTGAAACAATATTAAAAGGAAACAACAATTCAGGTTGATATTTGGTTGTTCATGTCAAATGTTAGGCTATAAAGGATGAAATTAAAGAAAAATTCTGTTTCTATTTAGATTCCGAGCCACTTTGTGGCTAGAGGAATGAATTCCGCCCATCCATGTGTCCGTCACAATTTAGTTTCTGGACATTTACTTGCCACGCGCTGAAGCTGGGGCTTTCAGACTTGGTACGCTGGCTCACTACTATGAGTGCTACGATGAGTCTTTTCAAGGTCACAGAGACAAAACTGTATATTAGGTTTCTGGACATTTACTTGCTGCTCGTTAAAGCTGGCATAATATAAAATGGTCCTTTCAGAGGGAGCGTCTGGACCACCGGGGCCCATTTATTTATTTATTTATTTTGATATGCTGCTTGAAATGCAACTGCAATAAAACATTCGCCTTCTTTCCACAACTCTCCTTCTGAAAATACACCTTTCTTAAGTTGCCTTTTGAGGACCATGGGTGGGAATTTATAGCACTGCTTAACCTGGGGGGTGGGGCTGTTGATATAATAATAATAATAATAATTATAATAATACATGAGGTGCGGCACAGTGGTGTAGTGGTTAGCACGTTCGCCTCACACCAGGAAGGTACCCGATTCGATTTCCAGGCCCCGGCCGTTTCTGTGTGGAGTTTGCATGTTCTCCCCATGCTTGCATGAGTTACCTCCCGGTACTCCGGTTTCCTCCCACAGTCCAAAAACATGCAGATTAGGCTAATTGGCTGTTTCAAATCGCCCCTAGATGCGAGTGTAAGTGACTGACGGACATGAGACTTTATATAAAATAAGTTAGTTATGAATACAATTTGCATTTTTTAGTTTAAGCCACATTTAAGACATTAAAACTTCACACCTGCACCTTTAATACGCAAGTTGTGTATCCCTTTAATTTTCTCTTTTAAATGTATGATTCATTAATTGAGCGGCACGGTGTCGTCGTTGTTAGCACATCCACCTCACAGTAAAAAAGTTCCTGGGTTGGAGTTCCAGGTTCGAGTCACATGCACCGCTCGGGCATTTCTGTGTGGAACTGAATGCTCTCCCTGCACCTGCGAGGGTTTCCTTTAGGTACTCTGGTTTCCACCCACAGTCCAGGCATTAGCACATTAGGCTAACTGGCTGTTCCAAATCACCCCTAGGTGTGAATGTGAGTGGTTGTGTGTGTGTGTGTGTGTTGGCCCAGTGATGGATTGGCAAACTGTCCAGGGTGTACCCTTCCTTTGCCCAGAGTCAGCTGAGATAGGCTCCGGTCACCCTGCGATCGTAGTAGGATAAAGCGGTTCAGAAAAATGAATGAATGAATGGATAGGTAACTTACTGCTGAACACGGTTCTGTTGCCCAATATAGAAATAAACTAAATAGATAGCAAGTTTGGTCTCTTGAATATTATGTACTTGTTTCCTCTTTAGAGAAGGAAATATTGTCTAAGAAAATAAACTGAAATCAGGAGAGGTCACATTTAGATCAGTGCAATAGTAACTAGTGTGTATATTATGCTGAGCTGATCTCGATGTGTGATTCAGGGTAAACCTGGAGCGTATCCTTTGGTTCTTACACTGAAGTGGACTGTTTGTATTTAAGGTTGCCCAAGAACCTTCTTTATACAAAACTGGGGTTCAGTGTGACCTACTGAAGCAGGGGTGTCATTTTCACTGAGGGCCACATCATTAAATGTAAAGGTGATCGAGGGCCCAATAATCACTGAACATCTATTTAAAAAGTGCAACCATGAACCCTGCATGGAAAATGATCTGTTTGGGCATTTGTCCTCTTTTCACTTTCCTTTTCTGACAACGCCTGACAGCAACAAGCTAGCATGCAATCTTTATTAATTCATGAATGACTAGCTGTTCACTTTAAATAGGTTGTCGCCACCTAGTGGAAGGATGAAGAATTAGGTTTCATGGTAATGGTCGATGCAAAGAATGTACGATAATCATATACTTTGAGTTGGAGGGCCGGATCTGGCCCGTGGGGTTTAAGTTTGACACCTGTGTACTAAAGGAGTTGAGGTTACTATTTAAAATGTTCTATCAGACAAAGATTTAAATGAACTCCCTTTACAGAGGTAAGAACACTCATGTGAAAACAGTCAAACCCACTGATTTACTCAAATACACTATGATCCTTCACAACCACTTACCACGGTGCAATCGGACTCAATCTCTAAATAGGAATGAAAATCAGTTTCAGAACTGGAAAACACATGGGGGGGGGGGGGGGGGGGGAGGGGGACCTTACCACCTGTGTTTTATAACTACTGCATGAATATTTGAGTGTGTCTCTGCAAAGGACACTGAACAAATTAATGACAGCAAAGTGAATGGGTGGGAGGAAGAGAAGAGAACCACTTACACACGCATTCACACACACACACACACACTCACTTTCTCTCTGTGCTAGTCGTTGGGTGTCTCATCTCCATCAATGCTGCACCAAATTTCTAAATCAGAGAAACAACAGAGAGAGAAAAAGAGAGAGTGAGAGGAAGAAAGAAAGACAGACAGAATGAAACGCAAACATGAGAGTGTAACAGAAAGAGACAGTGAAAAAAGGAAAATGAAAAACAAAAGAAATACAGTGAGAGACAGAGAAAGAAAAATAAGAAATACAGACAGAGAAAGAGTAGGAAAGATAAAGAAAAAAACAAAGAAATAACACAAAGATAGATAGTAAGAGAAAGGGAGAGAGGTTGAGGGAGAAAAAGAAAAAAATAAGGAACAGATAAAAGAGAGAGAAAGAAAGAAATTCAGATTCATAGACAGGGAAAAGATAGATACAGACAAACAGATGAACAGATAACAAGAATCAGGAGGGGAGAGAGAGCGAGAGCGAGAGCGAGAGCGAGAGAGAGAGAGAGAGAGAGAGAGAGAGAGAGAGAGAGATGGACAGACAGACAGAAAGAATGTAAGAAAGAAAGTGGGGAGTAAGAAAAGAGATAAAGAGTAAGAGTGAACCCGAGAGCGAGAGAGGGGAGTAGGAGAAAGAATGTGAAAAAGAAAGAGAGGGAGTAAGAAATAAAGAGAGTAAGAGTGAAAGAGAAAGAGTGAAAGAGAGAGAAAAAGAACGAAAGAAAGGGAGGGGAGTAGGTGGAAGAATGAGAGAGAGAGGGAGAAAGAAAGGGGAGTAGGAGGAAGAATGAGAGAGAGAGAGAGACAGAGGGAGAGAGAGACAGAGAGAGAGAGAGAGAGAGAGAAGTAGGAGACAATGTGAGAAAGAAAGAGAGGCAGTAAGAAATTGAGAGTAAGAGTGAAAGAAAGAAAGAGAGGGGAGAAGGAGGAAGAATGAGAGAGAGAGAGAGAGAAAGAAAGGGGAGTAGGAGGAAGAATGAGAGAGAGAGAGAAAGAGACAGAGGGGGGGAGAGAGAGAGAGAGACAGAGAGAGAGAGGAGTAGGAGACAATGTGAGAAAGAAAGAGAGGGAGTAAGAAATAAAGAGTAAGAGTGAAAGAGAGAGAGAAAGAAAGAAAGAGAGGGGAGATGGAAGAAGAATGAGAGAGAGAGAGAGAAAGAAAGTGAAAATGAAAAAGGGAGAGAGAGAGAAAGGGGAGTAGGAAGAAGAATGAGAGAGAGAAATAGAGAGACAGAGAGAGAGAAAGAGAGAGAGACAGAGAGAGAGAGAGAGAGAAAGAGACAGAGAGAAAAGAGGGCATAAGAGAGAGAGAGAGAGAGAGAGTTGTTGAGTGCTGACTGTGATACCCAGTGTGTGGTGTAGAAATAAAACTAGCTCGTGTGGATGAAACAGCGCTCTCTCACCTCTCCGTTCTCAGGTGGGTCTCCGTTCCCGAATGTACTGGTCACCGCCAACACCAGCGTCTCGTGTTCCAAGTGCACAACGTCGTACTCTTCCATTGACATGACCTGCAAATACGGAGTTAAAAACAAAAACAGACACTCCGTACCTCAACTTTAACACGAATACACCCCCTTACCTCGCTATCAGATCTCACAGTCAACTGTATGTTTAATAACTCTATCATATTTCTATCATATTCAAATACAAACACAACAAGGGTATAACATTTTATATTAGCGCTAATTAACATCTCATTAATAAAACTGAGGGTTAAGACCCTTGCTCAAGCCCCCACAGTGGCAGCTTGCAGGTACTGGGAATCGAACCACTGTGCTTCTGATCAATAGCCCACTGCTTTAACCCCTTAGCCACTAGTGCCCTTTATAACTGCCAAACACCTGTCAATAGACATTCCATTACTATGGAACACCAATAGTAAACCATATATGAACTTTTTAAATCAAACAGCTACCTTTGACCTTGAGTGACATTGATCGGTCAAACCTCTAGTTTGTTCACCTCCAGGTAATATAGAGCATATAATATGATGGGCACATGGATGATTAACACCCACACCCATATAGGGCATAGTTGTGGCGTTATTAATGCTGCGTAGCGGAGGTAACTCTAACCCTATACGCAGCCCTCCAGTTCTCACCGACTCCCAGAAGTTAATGTCCAACCTTTGATCTTTACCTAATAAAACGTCTGAGCAGCTTCACCCCAAAGTAGCAACTGCGACTGTAATGAGATCCCTACAAAGAACCTGTCTGAGAATCTCTTCTCTCATGTCTCAGCAAGAGAAATCTCGCAAGAACAAACATTTACTCACTGGCTACATGTTTGCTGTTAGTATCTTCCTGATATTCTCGATATTCTCCTAGGAGTGGAATATAAACGGAGGAGGAAATGGCTCTGGTTTATCTGGGGACGGGGCTAAGAAGCTAGTATCAATCATTTCTACTTGGGAAACCTCTGCGATTTCTGTCGAGATAATACCTGGGGTGGTGGGGTACCATGTTGAAGCCAGCACTATTTTAATATCACGGCAGGTGCATTCAGAACTTCTTGGCTTGTTCCGGTGGTTATCGCTGAGAGTTCCACAGAGTGGCTGCCGTATTGCTTCTCGGGCTCACTGCTCTACTATAAATCACTAAATTAGCTTACGATGAAGTAATATGTGATTGATTTTTTGTGATTAAATGTTTACATTTGTACACAGGGAGTCAAAAGAATGTTATTATAATGCAGTACTTCCTGGTTTAGTTGGATAAAAAAAACACGAGTGTAGAAACGAGTTCACTGCCTGTGCAATTCCTTTAAAACTCAAGACAGTTCAACACAAAAATGGTGCTTAGTACAACATTACTCAAGTACTGGAAACCGCTGAAGTCCCGAAAACATTCATTTCATGGAAATATTGCAAATTAGAGTCTCCCTCTCTCTCTCTCTCTCTTTCTTTTTATATATATATAAATATATATTTATATATATATTTATATTAAAAAAAAAAGTCGTGCACAGTAATATTTTCATGGATAGCATTTATTCTTGATCTCAGCATGTAATCTCCATGGCACTGTTGCTCCAGTTGGTCCAGTCGAGGCTCAGCAACATTAATGTGGCAATAAAATGAAGTCGGCTGATGATCTGAATG
>JAOUQZ010000027.1:3609673-3627893 GCA_028564935.1 Neosilurus hyrtlii
ATATATATATATTACACACACACACACACATATATATATATATATACATACACACACACACATATATATATATATATATATATATATTTATATTTATATATATATATACATACATACATATACACACATATATACACACACACACATACATATATACACATATATATATATATATATATATATATATACATACACACACACACACACACCCACACACACACACACACGGTTATGACTTAATCTGAGCTAAAGTATTTTATGACAACTTGTTTTCCATCAAGGAAATGACTTTTTTGGTCTCTGATTCTGCTAGCAAACCAGAAGTGCCACTAACACTGACTTTTTAATTTTGTTTTGCTTGGACCAATTTCACAAGAAGAAGCAAAAAGGAAAAGGAAGGGAAGGAGCAGCTCACTCCACCACCGCCACACATTTTTTCTGCTGGTTTGGGAATCGATCCCAAAGCCGCTTTTCTAATTCTTTTTTTTTTTAAATAAAAATTCGAGTTGGACCGGTGGCGCAGTGGTTAGCACATCCGGCCCACAGCAGGAAGGTCCTGGGTTCGGTTCCCGGGCTTGGGCGTTTCTGTGTGAAGTTTGCATGTTATCAAAAACATTCATTCCAAAAAAAAATGTAAAAAATAAAAAAAAAAACTGTCATTCCAAAAAAAAAATTAAAAAAATAAAAAAAAAACAGTCATTCCACTCCCTCTCAGTGACAACGACACTAGCAGCTTGGAGCAGCGTAGCGGTGATGAACTTATTCACAAGGCACTTTAACAAGGTGCTAATCCACTGCTATGCAATTACGAGTGATGATATGTCAGGGTGTGGATTAGTGAACGCCTTTCCAGAGATGATGAGACAGAGAGTTGGGAAAAAAAGAGAAAAACAAACGGAGCTCGACGGCCAAGTCATGTTTATTCAACGCACAACAGCAGCAGCACTCAGACAGAAAAATCAGACAGAAAAATCGATATCATTTCATTTCGTGACAAGTCTACACTCTGCCACCCAATCTCGCCTTTCTTTAAGATGCTGTTTCTTATTTTCTTTGAAGCCTCCTCACACAGCCTGAGGTGTTTTGTGATCTTATCTTAAACTACAGCGCACCACTTGGCCGAGTAATTTCGCGCGTGTCTCTTGGCGATTTACTGCATGGGAGGAAAAGAGATTGTGACAAAAGACACATTTGCGCCGTCCAAGCTCTGTGCTCGGCTCCACTCGGTGTGAAAACAGATTCGACGCTCTGCAATCTGTAGGCGCCGAGAACCGACTGAGCTGCAGCCCAATCAGAATAAAATGTTTGTTGTGTTTTACTGACGAGAACAGACGACATTACAACCAGTCTGAAACAAAGCACCTGTGTTTTTAAGTGTTATTACATTTCAAAGATAGGCAACATGCTTCAAGTCTAATGTTACCTTGGCATCAAAGGCGTGCTTGAAGATCTCACAGAGGGTCTTTGCATAGTCCTGCGATTTCCCCGTCTCAGTGGCGAACAATATGGTGGCCTTGACTCGCTTCGCCATGGCCTGACCCATCAGCTTAGCCGAGAACTTCACAGCTCTATACAAAACACACCGATAAGGAGAAAAATAGAGAGAATGCATCTGGATTCAATTTCTCTTATCAGGAAAGATAAAAATCAATTTAGAGAAATCTTTCATGTCCCAGGTGTTGGATTAGCTGTTGACTTGACCGTAGTTGTGTAACCAAATAAATAATACGACCTGTAAAATAAGTCTAGGCATTCAATATGGCTTATAGCACAATCCTGAATCTGATTGGTCAGACTATTCCTTCATGGTCAGACTAAATAATAACAGCTCCGACAGACGCGAAGCAAATTCACAGACTTCCATAAATACACTGGATATAATATGTTTCCGTTTCTATAGTAACAACTCACTTGTCTGATACACATACAGTATGGCAATGAACATGTTAATTAATCCAAGCCTCATAAGAAATATATTTAATACATAGTGTGTTGTTAGGAGTCACGGAGATCTAGTGGTTTCACAGCAAGGAGGTTCTGGGTTCGAGTCCCGGGATCAGTCGTTTCTGAGTGGAGTTCGGATGTTCTCCCTGTGTTTGCATGGGTTTTCCTCCAACATTCAAAGGCATGCACAATATTCTAACTGGCTGTTTCAGTTTGCCCCTTGGGGTAGGTGGGAGGGAACGCTTTTTGGTACTGAGGCTTGAACCCCCAACCTTTGGATTAGTAACCCAGAGCCTTAACCACTGAGCCACCATTAACCAATCGGTATTGAATATTCATATAATAATCTATTAATTTAATTCCTATTAGAGTCTTTGCATGTCTTTGGAAGGTGGGAGGAAACCTGAGTACCCAGAGAAAACCCACACAAGTACAGGGAGAGCAGGCAAGCTTCACATAGAAACTCCCTCACCAAGCCCGGTGAGGGACCAGGACCATCTTGGTGTGTGCGGATGTGCCAACCACTATGGTACCATACCACCCTTGTGTAATTATCATTAAAAACAATGTTCCTGGGGGGTGGAGTTTTCTGTAATGAGATTATTTTTATTATGTTCATATGTTTATTCAGCAGAAGAATTTCCCTGCATTTTTTCCCCTATTAATTTTAATGTGTGTGTGTCTGCGTGTGTGTGTGTGCTTGTATAGCATAAGTAATAAAAGGCTCAAACTTGTTTCAGAGAAGTTAAATGAATAAAAAGTACAATGTGTGTCCTGAAGTGTTTTATTCCTTCTACTGTATCCCTTTGTCTTCTATACCTTACACCTGTAAGAGAAGTGTGCGAGAGTACCGTAATATAAATAAAAGACATTCCTCAGTGTCTCGTTGCATAATTTAAACAGGAACCTGAAATGTTTCACTTTATTTCTCATTCCATACACCGTGTCATATCAACAGGAAGCCTAACCCTTTAACAATGCCGCCACCGCAAAGATCCATCTCCGTACATCCTGCACGTAATTACTGCACTTACAGCAAAGTGGGAATCCAAGTCTAAAAAAAACAGACCTGATTAGGACCTGGAGGATGATTGAGTGAGCTACACTGCTGTTCGTTTCCTCACCTTCCGCCACCACTGCCATGTGGAGGTAATAAGATAAACGCAATGCAGGAAAACACTCATAAGCTCACAGAAACCTAATTCAAAGGCAATGGCTGTCAATCATCATCACAATCACAGGGCAAGCAGGATGAAACGTATATATACAAGGTATTCCATAGTATTTTTGTCACGGACAGGACATTTTCGAGAACTCCAATACATTCATTCATTCATTTTTTACACTTAATCCTAAATTTGGGTTGTAATGAGGCTGCCGCACATCTTAGCCGACTATGGATGAGGGCGGAGGACACCCTGGACAGCTCGCCATGCCATCACAGGGCAACACACATTCAACCATTCACACTCACACCTAGGGGTGATTTGGAACAGACAATTAGCCCACCGTGCAAGTTTTTGGACTGTGGGAGGAAACCGGAGTACCCGAAGCACAGGGAGAACATGCAAACTCCACACAGAAACGGCCGAGCTGAACCAGGCTTCTTGCTGTGAGGTGGACGTGCTACACCACCATGCAGCCCCTCTTCCAGAACACAGTCAGTAAATTTGGTATTTAAGTTTTACTCATCATAGAGTTAATGTTTACATCCTTATTATTATTATTATTATTATTATTATCATTATTATTATTATCATTATTTAGTTATTTTACAGACATCTGCTAGGACAAGGCCTTCTAGAAATTTCAGAGCTTAACAATTATCCACTGTGAAAATACAGGCATGTGCGTTGGACCTCCCATTTTATGGAAAAATAAGAATTTTTGGGAGGGGGCATGTTTTGATGGACACCAAACCTTCTGTTCTACATTTTCTTAAAATTTCTCCTCAACTTAAACACTTTTGAAACTACTTTTAAGGCAGTTTAATTTGGCAGCTAGTTTTTCTCAGGGCCTAAGAGTGCTTTATTACTTTAAAGCGTAATCTGCTTGAAGAATCGAGTAAAATGTTGCCTTACGGAGAGGACATAGTTGTTTGTGCTCTATTAGGAGAATTTACAAACATAAGAGCTTTTTGGAATTTGATGTCATATTAAAACAATAGACATAGTAATATCTCTCATCACATTTGGACCTCATTTTTGTTTATAGAGGATTTTTTTCCATGACCCACAGACCAAATACTGTGCAATGCCCCATATACACACATGTATAAAGAGGAACAAAATGAAGCGTTTCACTCACTTGGCGAGTTTCTTAAAGCCGATGGCTCTTTTCTTGGTGGGAGTTCCATTCACTCCTTTCCACACATGAGTGTGCCAGGGGTCAGTCTACAGAGAGACAGAATTATCATTCATCGGCAGTAAATCAGGTTCCCATACAGGGTGTGTTCACCCTGAGTCCACCTGGATCATCTGCTACACCAACCAGAATAAAGCACTTCGATCATTTAAAGAAACATGATGGAACAAATAAAGAAACTCTTTTCTGCTTTTCTGCATTGTGTTACAGTTTATTTGACATTTTATAATATTTATAAAATGTCCTAATATATACCGACAATATTTGCCGCATGTCACCTAAAAATGAGTCTAGTGTCACAAAGGCTCAAACTGTGATATACTGATTTGTCAAGAACGAGCTCAAAATAACTGACACTCTCACTAACTCAATAACGTGCTGCACTGCTTAATGCTATTAGGATGTGGGGAGGCTGGGGCCTATGTCAGCCGACACTGGGCGAAGGCAGAGTACACCCTGAAGAGCTTGCCTGTCCAACACACACACACACACACACACACACACACACACACACCTAGGGGAAATCTGAAACAGCCAACTAGCCTAATGTGCATGTCTTTGGACTGTGGGAGGAAACCAGAGTACTCGGAGGAAACCCACACATGCACAGGAAGAACATGCAAATTCCCCACAGAAGCCCCCAAGCCCGGGACTGGAACCCAGGACCTCCTTGCTGTGAAGGGGACATACTAACCATTTCGCCACCGTGTCGCTGACCAACAAATTATTTCTTTTATTTGGTTGTAAATATTTTGCTTGATCTAGATTGCATCCTTCACCAAGAAATTACATTGTAAAACACACGGGACGTTGCAGGCATCATAAGTGAGTTCTATAATAAAAAATAAGATAATTTCTGCCAGAACCTTTTTGACATTCATAAAACTACTGGTTTTATCAGTAAATGCCCATATGTTATGTTTTTATGTGTGGATTTTCAATAAACCTCTATTAGACGTGGCACAGACCCTGAAAAAAACTTTAGAGAGTGTGTATTATATTACAGCGGGCCAAGCAGGGGGTGCTTTTTCCCCAGCTTGGTGGAGGTTTGCGCTCTCTGGGTGCTTTTAATATATTTTCTCTGTGTGTTGCAAAAGACAACAATGTGCTCTTAATGATTTCTTATAATAATATTCCTTCTTTTCTTTCTTTACAGAAATGCATTAAGATATTTCTCTGTCCTGGTACTCAAGTAATGGAACGGATATCCCCCGGCTGTCTTAAGATCTGAGTCACGGTCTGTCTTCAGGAAAATATTATTTTATTGGTGGAGACTATAGAGCCCTTATGCAAGGCATTTTACATAAGGACTCCTTCTCAATGCTGACACCATCATACATCATACATGGCTGAGTCACAATTTATCGAGTGCTTACCTGGTATTCGAAGGAAGGTGTGAGTCGATAGTTGAGCATCTCCTGGTGGAAGACGGGCGTTATGCTGCCTGACATTGGCGGAACGATCCACACCCAGTCACCCGGGCATCCACCTCTCACCCGGTACTCATTCTCCATGTGCTTCATGAAGGACTCTGTGGCCGAGTGATGGTCCACAATGGTCACCTTAGACATCTGGATATGTGGAGTTACAGCAGAGTAAATATCTGAATTACTGTATGATGTAATGCTTAGAACTGAAGTATATGATCTGGACGCTTGGGTTCAAATGGCAATAAAATAGCAATATTTCCAGTCCAGATAACTTTTTAAATGAATCTTGTCTTTAACAGCACCTGGAAACTGTAGAGAACAGCAATGTTGATCTCCACCAACGCCTGGTCTTTCCATAAAGATGATGTCTTCCTGGTGTCCAGCCCCATCATGGTGGCTACTTCCTATTTGAACAAAAAGGTGCATTGTTTAAAACATGGCTGACTTGCGCTCTTTCTAAAAGTTTTTTCTTAAATAATTCTTCATATCACACTTCACCACATTCAATAATTGCTTAATAGTCCTTATTTACCCTTCCTTGAAAAAATAATAGTTGAACATACAGTAAGCCGGTCTTTATCACGAAACAAACAACCCATGATAAAGATCAGCTTGTTGTACATCATCCTGCTGAATTTACGGCAACTAACAAAACATTGATTTAAAGTTTTATTTTGTTCTTAACATGCCACACTCTATATCAATGGTCTGTTATTTCTTTATACTCTTGCTAAGTATAAAAGGCTTGGTGATGTTAGGTTGTCGGCGAATACTGTAATACTGTGACCAATCAGAATTGCCTATTCAAATGAGCTGTGCAATAAATGTCTATATATTGAACAGGTATGGATATGGGTGTTGTATTCATTAATAATGGAAAACTTTCCATAACCTTGTTCACTTCCTCCTCCACATAACAGTTAAGGAAATCACCTTTCTGAGCGTGAAAGGAACAATGCTTCATAAAATGCATTACTTTAAACAAAAACAAAAACAAAAACAATGCACCTCAGACTACCTCCAACACATTCGGTTCTGATAATTTGGTATAAACGATCATCTCAGGTCTGAGGAAAAAGCACAGCGAACACTATGAGGAAGAAGTAGAGGGATAATTAACTGGGTAGAAGGAGATGTGGAACGAATTCGGGATGATTCTGCAGTGAATGTGGTTTGTTAATGTAAAGAGTGAGCCATAGGGAACGATGCAACATTTACACAGGAGTGTTATTTTATATTTACCTGGACGAATATAAGGTCAGGGTTTAATCAGAGAGGTATGAATAATGAATTATAATGATGGCATTAGCACATTTCTGAATTAGTATATTGTAGACCAGTAAATGGGTTATAATAGAAAATTAACCATTATGCTAACGACAGCCGTGTGGGATAATATTGGATTTAGTTTAAGTGATATTCATATTACAAAGTGCTGCATTAGGCACAAAGCAGCTAATTAGACTGTGTAAAGTTCTATAGCCTCAGGCTTGAGAGATTTCTACCTCTAAGATGTTGTAGCGTGAACTGTCACAGAAGTCCCGGACACCGATTTCAGTACCCATGTACCACCCACTGAAGGGACAGGCAGGAAACTCCAAACCTCCGATCTCTAACAGCATGTTCGACACAGCCGGCAAGCCATACCACTTCAGATTCAACTCCTTGAACCATTCGAACCTGGGAAGAAATTATATTCAGATCTTAAGGCAACATTGGGCTCTGGATCTAAAATGAATTTACACGGAAATAGTTCTTAGGACCATTTAAAATATGTTTTAAGGCGGCATGGTGGCATAATGCTTAGCACACCCGCCTCACTGCAAGAAAATCCTGGGCTTGGGCGTTTCTGTGTAGGTTTTAAGTGCTCTCCCAGTGCTGGCATGGGTTTCCTCCGGGTACTCTGGTTTCCTCCCACAGTACAACATGCACACAATTTTTTTTGCTATACTGTACTAATCCCACAAGGGAATTTATCACCTTCACATTTAACCATCCAAAGTGAGCACACACGCACTCAGTCCAGTGGGCTGCCACACACATTGGGGCGCCTGGAGAGCAGTTGGGGGGTAGGTGCCTTGCTCAATGGCACTTCAGCAATGAAGGTGGAGGAGGGAAAGGTGAAGCTCACTCCCCCACTGCCACACATTCTTCCTGCTGGCTCAGGAATCGAACCAATGACCTTTCGGTCCCAAAGCAGATACATTAGGCTGTTCCAAATTGCCCCAGGTGTGAATGTGAATGGTTGTGTGTGTTGTTCTGTGATGGCCTGGCTAGCTGAGTTATTGATCAGAAGGTCAGGGTTCAAAAGTCCTTGTACCACTAAGCTGCCACTGTGGTGCTCTTGAGCAAGACCCTTGACACTCGACTGCTCTGTTATATAAATGAGACAACCAGAATGTGTCCATGATACACACATGCCCCTGCCATAAGCTGTAGATAATGGCTGTTATTATTATTTAATTAGCATTTCCTATGTTGGAGGTTAAGGTCAAGGTTACAGAGACATAAAACAGGCATACGACACTCCACCATCACCAGACGTATTCACACACCAAGCTTGATATTGATGGGTGTTGCACTTCAAGAGAAATGCTCCGGACATTTGTAACGATGGAATGACAGAAAAAAACAACACCGTATGCCCCTGGCCAACTTATGTTGATCTGGATAAGGCCACCTGCCAAATGCAATAGGGTGGGGGATTCATAACATCCAGGTTATGACATGGCTTTGTTTCAGTTGTCATGAAAAGACCAATCATATGTGTTCTCATTCATTCACTCATTCATTTTCTTTTCTAAGACGCTCAATCCTAATTAGGGTCACGGGGAGGCTGGCGCCCATCTCAGCCGACTCTGGGTAAAAGCAGGGTACAACCTGAGCAGCTTGCCAGACCACTGCAGGCCCAACACACATACAACCATTCACACTCACACTCGGGGGATTTAGAACAGTCAATTAGCTTACTATGCAAGTTTTTGGACTGTGGGAGGAAACCCATGCCCTCATCAAGCCTGTGACTCCAACCCAGGAATTTCTTGCTGTGAGGTGGTTGTGCAGTGCACTGTGTTGTGCAGCACAGTGGCACAGTAGTTTTTGTTTGCCAAAAAATGCATTAAGTACACTCAAATTAGCATCTGAAATTAAATATCTTGTTGTTTACAAATTCACAGTTTTCACTAGTTTTAATTTGCTCATCACTAAATGCATTTAGTGTGAACTGTGCCAAAACCTTCATATAACACTCCCAACACCTGCAGGACTCTCAGGTGTTTGCACACGCAGCCAAATTTGCCTCTGGCTGCTTTTGAGCATCTGCTAAAACCAGAAAGCTCCAATAGACAACCCAACATTTACAGCCTCACTCTGCCAAAGTGATGCGCTGTGCTGGTAGAAACTGTTTCTTCACCAATTTTAAGACAGGAGACTTCTTGATGAAGATGCTCTTCCACGGTGCTCACCAACCCAGTTACTAGAGATCACCCTTCCTACAGTTTTTATTTCCAACATGAATTTCCTGTACTGACCATCACATTAAACAGCATAATCTATACGGGAACAGCACAATCTGATTGGTCCGCTATCTCAGGACTAAAAATCACTACAGTAATCTGAAGGTTGGTGGTTCAAACCCCAGAACCACCAAGCTGCCACTGTTGGGCCCTTGAGCAAAGGTCCTTAACCCTCATTCGCTCAGTTGTATAAAAATGATAACCAAGTCGCTCTGGATAAAACTGTCTGTTAAAACTGTTGACATAGGACAGTTGTGGCTTGATAGTTAAGGCAATGGGTTACTGATCCAAAGGTCAGCGGTTCAATCCCCAGTATCACCAGTTGTGGGCCCTTGAGCAAGGCCCTTAACCCTCAATTGCTCAGTTGTATTAAAATGATAATTGTAAGCCGCTCTGGATAAAAGTGTTGCCAAATGCTGTAAATGTAAATAAAATTACAGACACAGTTTGTTACAGTCACTTGGAGCAGTTTACCACATGTTAAAATGGTAAAATAAGCCTTACGCTTCAGTGTAGTAACCAGTTAGGTTAGACGGGAGCCTTGATTGGTACATTGGTTTCTTACCAAGATAAAAAAAAAACCTTAGATTTAGAAGCGTTACATAATTATCTTATTTTAAGTGTTTAAAATAAGTGTTTACCTTACACTATAATCTCAAATCATGAAATCTTGTGAAGTGGAATTATTTTCCTGCATGGACAGATAATTTCACTTGTTTTGAGTGCTTTTCCCTCAGATAAGTGCTTTTATCTCATTTTTAGACATCCCTATTATGTAGTGTAGCCATACCTCTACTTACGACGGCTTTCTACCTGAGGTCTGTTCCTCAGATCAGGCTGGAGAACTGGTGTTTTGTGGAGGAAAATGCCTAATTCTTGAAAATAATGAAATACGTCCTTACCTTTAAATAGTTTAATTCCATATATTGCTGCTCCTGGTGGGTTATGTTGGTTTGTCTGTCTGTTTGTTAGGAAGTTTACACAAAAATGTCAAAAAAAAATTTAACTGGCCCAAGTAACACTTCATTAGATTTTGGAGAGGATCTGGATCAAATTCTGTGTCTGGTAATTTTTTAAAGAGTTTTCAACACTGAGCTTTTTTTTTCTTTTTTTTTTCTTTTTTTTTTTAAGAACTGTAGTATTACAGCAGGCCCAGCAGGGGCGTGCTTATGTTTGTTTTTGTTTATGTTAGTCCTTTTTCATCCCTTGTACTAAATTGTCGGCATGGGACAGGATTTGTTACCCTACGGTGTTCACGGTCGGCTGAGAAGGGCTCCAGCCTCCTCATGACCCTAGCAGGAATAAATGGTTTGGGAAATGAATGAATAAACGTATGTATTTACACATTGGAAGCAAGAGAAACAATTACATTTTAATATATTCTAGTAACTGGTGACGTTATTTAAAAATGAAAAAAAAAAAATGCAATTATTACCCAATAATTGCGAGCCTGTGGCGCATCATTAGTCGATGCTAGTTAAACGTCAATCTCTTCTCAAATGATACTGTTTCGAACTGAATGTAAGTAGCACAGGTTGTGCTTCTCTCAGCTTGTCTGAGGCATTATCAGTGCCCGTGGAGGCTGACAAACTGGCACCGTCTCTGATCTCGAATCTGGGGGAAGGGCCAGTTTTATGCTGCCTTGGCCTGCGTCCCTGACTTACGCATGCAGGCCACTTGTTCTCAGCATGACTCCCGTGATGCTAATACTCTGCCAGCCTCTCAGATTCACAGCACTACATTCACAGTTTCATCATTTGGGTACAGGCATAAATAAGACAGAATATGCTAGAAACTCTCTGTGTACAACACTGACATACATAAATGGTACTGTATAGCAGGAGTTCTCAAACTTTTTCTAGAGTAAAAAAATATGTAGTTCCTCATATCAGCATTCCTGACTTTATTAAAATTGCAGTTAAAGTTAATCATTTTTATACTTGGATTTTAATCACGGAAGTTTTATCATGTTTATTTAGGTGACCACTCAAACTGGCTATCCATGATAACTTGATATCTAGTTGAAAGTAAACCAGTGCATTAAAGGAGATGACCTCCGGCCTCCACGTCAGAAAATATGAAATGTAGAAATCCCAAAAGATCAAAAGGTGCAGCTACACTGCCTAAGAGAAATAACTACCAAGCTTGATGAAATAATCTCAAACAGTTTGTGGGTTTCAGGCCCAGAATTGAAATGATTACAGACGGACAGACGGGTATACTGCTGACTATATCACCCTGCTTTATATGCTGGGAAAATAGAGAAAAAGTCGCAAATCGTTTTCGGGTTTTGGCCTGGAAATGAACACCACCCATATTTTAACATGTTAAAACTGGTTGCCATGGAAACAGAAAACAGGAAATCCCAAAATATTAGAAGGCGCAACTACACTGACTAATTGAGACTGTCAAGTCTGATAAAGAAATCTGAAACGGTTTTTGAGTTCTGGCCCAGAAATTAACAGCACCCATATTCTTAAATGGTAAATTAGTTGCCACGGAAGCATAAAGAAAAAATGAACTGAAGAAATCCCAAAAAATTAAATGGCACAACTACACTTACTAACAGAAGTAATTGTTAAGTGTGATGATGAAATCTCAAATGGAGGGCGACATCATGGTACGGTGGTTAGCAGATCCGCCTCACAGCAAGAAGGTCCCAGGTTCGAGTCCCGGGTTTGCACGTTCTCCCCATGCTTCCTCCGGGTACTATGGTTTCCTCCCACAGTCCATGCACAGTAGGCTAAATGGCCGTTCCAAATTGTCCTTAGGTGTGAGTGTAAATGGTTGTTTGTGTGTTGGTCCTACAATGGCCTGACGAGCTGTTCAGGATGTACCCTGCCTTCGCCTAGGGTCGGCCTAATTAGTGACCCTAATTAGAATTAAACGGCTTCGAAAACGAATGAATGATTGAATGAATCTCAAACGGTTTCCAAGTCCTGTCCTGGAATTTAAATAAATACAGACAGGCACACAGATATACTGATGACTATTTCCCTCATATTATATGATGAAGGGCTAAAAAGACAGTCCCTCCCAGAACCCTGGAGCCCACTTACTTTGGGTGTGTGATGTTGATCTCCAGGACGAGATCATCGGGAATCTCGAACAACTCTGGATCATTGCCATTTGCCTGAAGCAAAAGGGGCAAGACATCAAACCGGCCTTTTGGTGCTTTCCATCCCTGCTGTATACAGATCTACAGGGTAGATCACACACACGCACACACACGCACGCACACACATTAGGAACAGGAAACTGGGATTAATATAGAAGCAGTTTATAGGTCTTTTAATGTCTCATTTGTCCTGAGTAAAGGCGTTGTGGGTGACAGCTCCAAAAACTGACTTCATAAATTACCAGCAGAGTCATAGGCACATATTTAGTGTATATTTCAGAACTTTCTATAAATATCTGGATGTTGTTGTTTTTTTTTGTTGTTTTTTTTTAAAAGCCAAAAGTTCCTCCCGCCATAATTATCAAAAATGACGCACCAGATAATCAGCCCCACAGCAGGAGGCTTGAGGACACATGCTGTCTTTTCTGATAAATGAGTTACAGTGTATTTTAATCATTTTTACTCCACAGTGCTCGTATTTTTCATTGTCATTAAGCAGACACTACATCATAAACAGCCTTCTTGCTCTTTCAGTACTCCCAGGAGGGTGAAGCCATTATCATTTTTGTCTCCAGGAGGTGCTGATTTAAAGTCTCACCTCAGTGAGCTCTAGGGAAGCAGGATCCCCCAGAACGGAGCCATCAGGCTGCTTGTAGCCAGCATAGCGGATCAGTTGGCTATTCCACACCCGGAAATCATGTTTCCCATCTGTCCTCTGGGGGAAAATGGTGATTGCTGACCTGTGGATAAGATTAGAGATCTAAAGATGAGGATGTGAACGCAAGGATGCCTCTGACAGATTGATGCTGCCCATTCGATTCAAGCCATTAAGTTCACGAAGGGCATTTCAGTTCTAATTTCAAAAAATGCCATCACTTTAAATAAAATGTCAATAGAAAATATGCTTCCTGGCTTCACAAAAGTTCACAAAAAAACCTCAAAAGAGGTCTAGACTATACTTGATGTATTCTGACATGACCATGAGTAATCGAATAGAAGATGGAGCAGCATGTCTGTCAATCACGGCATGGAAAATCACAGCTGTCTCACATGTGTGATAATGCACCGAATGACAGTTCAGAATACCCACCCTTTTTGGAGTCCCTAGGGGGTGTGCTAGAGGGTGCTCATGTGGGTAATGACAGTGTGACCTGAAAGGGAGGTCCAATCACCATTGGTAGGTATGGCCTTTCTGATCTGAACCCGAATGGAGTTTCGTTGTTGGACTTCTGTGCTCGTCACGGTTTGTCCATCACAAACACCACGTTCGAACATAAGAGTGTCCATAAGTGCACCAGGACACCCTAGGCCGCATGGTCGACTTTGTAGTTGTGTCATCGGACTTGCGGCCGCATGTTCTGGATACTTGGGCAAGGAGCTGAGCTATCAACCAATCACCACCGGGTGGTAAGCTGGCACAGATGGCAGGGCAGGCCGCCCTTCAGACCTGGGAGACCCAAGCATGTAGTTAGGGTCTCCTGGGAACGTTTGGTGAAGTCTCTTGTCAGAAGAGTCTTCAACTCCTACCTCCAGCAGAGCTACACCCACATCCCAATAGAGGCCGGGGACATCGGGGAATGGGCCATGTTCTGTATCTTCATTATTAAGGCAGCAACCTAAAGCTGTGGCTGTGTGCTTGTTGTGGGGGCAACCCCCAAACCAGGTGGTGGACACCTGCGGTGAGGGGGGACATCAAGCTAAAGAAGAAGACCTATTGGGTCCTTTTGGCCTGTGGGACTCCCGAGGCAGTGAACGGGTACCGACAGGCCAAACATGCTGCAGCACGGGCTGTCACCAATGAAAGATCTTGGGTGTGGGAAGAGTTCGTTGTGTTCACGAGTGGGGGGAGGATGGAGCGGGAGATCGACAGGTGGATCAGTGCAGCCTCTGCTGTAAAGTTCTGTCATCCAGGAGGAGCTTGGAGTTGAGAGGAGCCAGTTGAGGTGGCTTGGGCATCTGATCAGAATGCCTCCCTGGTGTGGTGTTTCGGGCATGTCCAACCGGAAAGAGACCCCGGGGTCCTCCAGGTACTCTGAATTCCTCCAACAGTCCGAAGACATGCACAGTAGGCTGATTGGCTGTTCCAAATAGACCCTAAGTACAAGTGTTTGTGTGTGTGTGTGTGTGTGTGTATTGGTCCTGTGATGGATTGGCGAGATGTTCAATGTGTACCCGGTCTACAATCAGGGTCAGCTGTGATAGGCGTCAACCTCCCCACAACCGTAGTATGATTAAGCGGTTCGGCTAAATAATGGTGGCCAACGATGGATTGGTGAACCAGCTAGGATGTATTCCCATCATATACACAAGTCTTATAAGATCCAGATCCAGAGTCTGAGCATGAGGCAGGACTACACCCTGGAGGAAAGCCTTACGCAAGTATCTTTTCTGACAGATGCCAAACGTGTGATTGCAGCCACGTACTGTATATCAAGAAACACAGACGAGGCCAAAAATAGACACAATACCTTACGTGACATTTCTTAGTACCAAGCAAAGACATATAAGTGTTATAGAAAGTGTCATGGGTAAATCTGGGTCATGGTAATACTTTAAACAGCATCGGGAACATTTCCTGATAAATGGAAAGAGCTCACAAGCAGAACCGCAGGTGGGGACCACCAGTGTCTGCACTGGCAGTTCTTGATGATGTAATGAAATCCAATAAACACTGGGTCATGTTAGTCACCAGAGATCAGAAAACTGTCACTTTTTTTGATGGGAAAGTAGATAAAAGGGTTCCCCTCTGCATCTTTCTATCTCTGTCTCACTTCCTGTCTTTCTTCAAGCAACCCTTCCAGCCTCTGATTGCACCTCTCTTCCAGCCTCTGATCAATGCATAACGTGACACTAATTAAGCTGAACACAGAGTAGGTGTCATGTATGATTAGCTTTGTAGTCAGGCAGAGATAAAATTTGGCTCCGTAGTGGCAGGTGCCGCCCACAATGCACTCTTGAGAAAGGTAATGATAAGAGGTAGATAAGCAAGGCTGGGAAAACACATAGATAATGTGGCTTATAAGGAGGTAAAAATAAGAGCTAAAGAAGAAGTGGAGGTTGGAGGAAAAAATGAGGGATAAATATAACAATAACATAAGTATGAGTAATAATTTTGTCAGTACTTAAGGCAAACACACACATACATGCACACACACACCCATACAGAAAGGTATTTCTAACACTTACCTGAGGTTGCCCTTGTTAGTGGCATATTTAATGTGATTGCAGATGTAATTAAACATTCCATGTGCTGTTGTGCAGTCTCGAGCATCGAACACCTAGTCAAAAACAACTCCCACAATTATCATCATAATCATCATGTAATTGCTCGAACTCTGGGTTTGCTGTGGTACATACAGGTGTCTCGCAGCAAAGAAAGCAAAATGGTAACAGCAGCAATAAGACTGAAGCTTAAAGCTTTCTACCTGGAGTTTGGACCATTGGATCCTGCCTACGCAGCGAGCGGCGTTCCTCCAAGCGTGTTTGGCTCCATAGATTAACTCTGTGTCTTTAAGCTGGTATGTTCCAGAAGTTTCGATCTCCTTCTTCACCTCCTCCAGTCGGTCCTCATGGGCTTTGGAGCCACACCTGTAAGCCCCCCCACCATGGATAGAGCATTAGCCAAAGGAAACCCAATCCACTAGTACACGTTGCTCTTTAAGCAGAACACACCTTGGTGGATATAGTAAAGAGACATCTGATGAATAGAAACATTGCACATGAATATTATTCAGTGGTGAAAGTCATCCATTGCTGCATAAGTTACACATTGCCAGATAGTGTAAACTTCATGGAAAAAAAAAATATTCAATGGTTAGTCGTCTCCGTTGCTGCTCAAGGCTCTCACGATACCTCAGAGGATGTAAGTCGCTGTCCTTTTTGAATGTTGTGAAGACCTGTTACGTGTACGGTATTTATATGCTGTACTTAGTTTGAAGTTGTCCGTTTTGTTCTGCGGACCCCCATTACATGTCCATTACTAATCAGTTCCCATAAAGTCCTAGTCAATAATTGTCCGCTACACATGTAATCTATGTCCGGCACACCTCCGGTTCACCTGCTGCACGTCAGGTAGTAGTCTTGCCACTATACAGGTCCCCTGGACTTCATCAGATGCAAACAAGTACAGAACAAGGAAGGCCAGAGTTCCCAACAAAACGTACGTGTGGTGCAGAACAACCGTACACCCAGAATAAGTGCCAGTAACTTTGCTATGCTTGCGTAAGACTTCCCACTGGACTAAATAGACCTCGCATTTGCCCAACAAGAAACGGAGGGATTGAAAACTTGTCTCTTCATCAGATGTCGGTTAACACTATCCAGCAGGTTGTGACTGCTGCTTTCGGTGAATTTATGACATGATGCATGAACCTGCCTTTTTATTGAAGTGTAGTACTGGTTGATGAAGTCTGTAGCCAGTGGTAGCAGCTCATCTTTGGTCTGAACTTCATCTGGTTTACTTCTCATGCTTGGCGTCATCACTGAGCCTATACACACTCTTTCGTTGCAAATTGGCACCTGTAAGTGACAATTGGGATTTTGACATACATCTTTACATGGTACACAAGTGTTTAAACATTTGAGCTACTGATTGGAAGCTTGTAAGGCCACAACCTGGTGCTTCCCTACCATATGAGAGATACAATACTCCTCCAATACACTTCAATGTTTTCAACAGCTTCTCATGCTGCATCACAGGGCAATGTTACACCCTTAAACATAAGAACTATCTGATGTCTTCAACATTCATAAGCTTACAGATGTCAGTGTTTGGCTATTTTTATTGTGATTGACAGAAGAGCCAGAGCCAGTGTTGTCCATCCCAATCTCAGATCTTTGAAACTTAGGCACTCTAGACTCCCAGCTATGGCCACTGCAATGCCTTTAACACACAATTGCTCAAGTTCAAAAGTAAAACATTTCAAATAAATCCATAAGCTGCATGAGGAAACAAAAATGAAAAACTTTCCCATGAAAAGAGTACAAAATATTTAATTTATAGCCTCAGAATCCAAACAACCACAGATGTACACTAACTGTAAAGAAGTGTGTAGAAAAAAAAATAAAACAAAACAAAACAAAAAACAGTTGCTTGAGTTCCAAGAGTAAAGAGGACACCCACTGGATAGCAAGTTAGGAACATTATACACAAATTTTAACTAACTGGAGTGACTATCCAGTTAACCTAATTGACTATGGGAGGAACCTGGAGTTCCTGGAAAAACCCATGCAAGCACAAGAACATGTAAAATACACACTGTTGGCCATAAGTCCCTAGTTGGCCACAAGGCTCAAGCCCAGAACCTTCTTGCTCTGAGGAGACAATGCAAAACACTGTACCACCGTATCCACCACCATGGCCTTTGTTCCTTTGTTTCTTAATGTTAGCCCAGGGTTGGTGCTGGGCTTACTGATCTGAAGGTTGGGGGTTCAAGCCCCACTATCACTGAGTTGTCACTGCTGTCCCCACGTGTCAGCTGAGATGACTAGTAGTCACAAATCTGCGGTTCGGCCAAAGAGTGATGAGATGAGTGTATTTGTAAACTCCATAGTGTCCATAACTAAAACTTACCTGGGGTATCGAAGTGTCTTTCTCAATTTTTAAAAGGGCTGTGCTGATGGGTTCTAATAGAGGGATTAAGCAATGTATGTACTCTCATGCTGATATAAGTAACATCATGTAAAATAAAATGCTGAAAATGTAATTTAAGTGACATAAGAAATGTAGAAAATGATGGTGGTTTGGGTCACTTTCCAGGGAAGGCTGGCGTTCACCTCAGCCGACTCTGGGCGAGGGCAGAGTACACCCTGGACAGCTCGCCAGGCCATCGCAGGGCAGAAACACACTG
>JAOUQZ010000027.1:3635139-3645405 GCA_028564935.1 Neosilurus hyrtlii
ACAGCTCGCCAGGCCATCGCAGGGCAGAAACATGCTGACGGCTATGCAGCTACTCTTGACGACAATCAGCAATGGTTTTTTTACATGCCTCTCACCATAGACAGTGAGAGACATGG
The DNA here is from genome assembly GCA_028564935.1 of Neosilurus hyrtlii. Classification (NCBI taxonomy): domain Eukaryota; kingdom Metazoa; phylum Chordata; class Actinopteri; order Siluriformes; family Plotosidae; genus Neosilurus; species Neosilurus hyrtlii. The sequence continues at coordinate 3,635,256 of JAOUQZ010000027.1, forward strand.
CCGGCATTCGATAACCCAGTTAGCTGCACTGGGGGGGCAGCAGTGACAACCCGCTGATAGTGGGTGGGGCTTGAACCCCCGACCTTAGGATCAGTAATCCAGCACCCTACCACCAGGCCACCACTGCCCCAATTTTGGAGGATATTTTAGCAGAAATTAGGTACATCAATAAATAAGTTTGTATTAATCTATACCTTAGAACCCTTAAAATAAGCTATTTATATCTACATGGGGAGCGAGTCCCCTCTTGCACCGCCATGTTTCTACAGTAACCCAGAACCACATAGGCTCTGAAGGGTCAGGAATGAAATTTCCATTGGTTGCTCATCTGGAACCCCACCACTAGATGCAGCTAGATACCGCTAAATGTTACACACTGTACCTTTAACTAATTACATAATCATACTGTCCTTTAATTATGTAATGCTCTTACTCTGTGCTCCTAAGCACTTTTTTCCTTCGTATTAATACTACCATTCAGTAACTGACGGCTCCTTCCTCAAGCTTGTCAAACACCAAGAACAAAACAGAGATTCTAAACTGAGATTGGAACGAGGGAAGTTTCACTCCCTCTCATCACTCATTTGCTGAACTGCTTAATCCTACTAGGGTTGCACAGAGGCTGGAGTCTATCTCAGTCGACACTGGACAAAGGCATGTTACACCCTGACCAGCTCACCAGGCCATCACAGGGCCAACACACACACACACAAAACCATGCACACCCAGGGGCAATCTGAAACAGCCAATTAGCCTCATGTGCAAGTCTTTGGACTTTGGGAGGAAACCGGAGTATCATGAGGAAATCCACGCAAGCACTGGAAAAACATGCAAGCCCCACATGGAAATGCCCTCGCCAAGCCCAGGACTCGAACCCAGGACCTTCCTGTTGTGAGGCAGACGGACGTGCTAACCACTAAGTCACCATGCCGCCCTGCTGAAAATAATTTGAACCAAAACTTAACACCAGTGTTTCCATTCTCTTCACCTCAATCAGCAATCCCATCTGGCACCAACAAACAGGCCACGGCGAGAGTCACAAACATCATATTATTTCCTTGTTCAGAGGTTCTACGTAAATATGAACAGTTACTGTTAGACTTGTATCTGCATGATTTTAAGCATTATGTGTAGCTGCATGAGCGAGCGGGTGAACAAGTGTTCCTATTAAAGAGGCCTGCAGGGGTAGATGAGCATGCCGAGACTATTGATTAGCATTTCCTGTTTTTAATACATCCTATTAGAATTTGCATAATAAAGTGTATATTGGAAATGCTGTGAAATTTAGTTAAGAACAAACCCCACATGATTTATTTTTCTAATTTAAACTTGATGAGCAAAACAGGATCATCATTTTTTTCTGGGTGGGGGAAAAAAGGAACACTTCTGTAAATCTGAAGTATACCACTAAGCATACAAGACACCATCATCTTCACTGCTCCAACTCTGACCCATATCCTCCTCAGCTGTCACGCATCCAGTGAGGTTAATCACCCAGAAGCTGTGTATAGCTCCAGCGAATGACTCAACGGCTCGGTCCCTCTCAACCCCTATGTGACCACAGCTGCACTCATCCATTTATCCCATTCTTGGATCGGCTCCCTTCATCCGGTTGCTTTCAGCGAGCTAACACGTCACCAAAGCCATGTGCTGGGCTGGAGGGTGAACACCATACCCTCTGCCTTCACCCGTCCCTCTATACACGTCAGTGATGCTCGACTGCACACAAAATATGGACATTCTTCCACAAACACACACAAGAAACGTGTACGGCAGCAAACAAGCATATCCACATACTCCGCTGCACAGTAATGAGTAGATTTATAGCTGTGATTAGCAGGTCAGTACCGAAATCACAATTATTTGTACGAAAATCTGGAACAAAACATTTTCTTTTAAATCAGTATTAGTCAAAAGTACATGGGTATTTCATTATACTATAATCCAATTTTACTGCAAAACTAAATCAAGTTCACAGAGTATGGATAAAAAGCAGAATTTAATTAAAACAACATGTAATATTAGCTGATTAGCATGAATATATCCAGCAGCTGCTAATTTATTGCTACTCGACAGCAATTATGTAATTAGTCCATTATGAGACGCAGTGCAATTCAACAATCATGCCCATTCAGGTACTGCAGGTTTCCTGGGATCTACACACACAACAGACATCCCAGTCAATGTATTATTTTTTAATGTTTTGATGAAGAGCAGCACGGTGGCATAGTGGTTAGAAGGTCCTGGGTTCGATTTACCGGCTCAGGAATTTGTGTGTAAATTTTGCCTGTTCTCCTCATGCATTGTGTGGGTTTCTTCTGGGTACTCCGGTTTCCTCCAACAATCCAAAGACATACACATGAGGCTTAGTGGTGGTTCCAACTTGACCCTAGGTGTATGTGAATGTGAAGGTTGTGTGTGTTGTACTAGGATGGTCTGGCAAGCTGTTCAGGGTGAACCCTGCCTTTGGCCAGTGATGACTGAGATAGGCTCCAGCCTCCCCATGACACTAGTACGATTAAGTGGTTAGGCAAGTAAGTGTTTTGATAATAAAAGAGATGCTGGGATCAGGATGACTAGACTGGTTTGAGTTGACGAAGTCTATAGCAACTCAAATAATAACCGTTTACCATTTAGCATCTCAGAACACACCGCATATCAAACCTCAAGATGGATGAGCTACATTTACATTTCTGGCATTTCATATACGCTCTTATCCAGAGCACAGTGGAGCAGTTGAGGGTTCGGGGCCTTGCTCAAGGGCACAACAGTGGCAGATTGGTGGTACCCGGGCTTTAACTGCTAACCTTCTTATCAGTAACCCAGAACTGTATCCACTGAGCCACCATCCCTACTACAACAGCAGATTGCCACATTGGGTCCCAAATTTCAATGTGATGTCATAGTGACATCATCTTGTGCTTTTACTACAGCAGAGCAGACCATTTTGGGTGCTCCCCGGAGGCCAGACTCCATAACCCTCTGTCCCTTTGTCATGATGTCCCGTCATTGTGTCACATGAGCTACACAATCTGTGATGTCACAGAGAGGGTTGTAACCACCCTGGGACATGCCCCCGCAGATCACACACTGCTTCGGGTAAGCTCCCGCCCATAAAGTGGCTTGGAAGCTTTTGGAATGGCTTCTGTCCATCTGTCACACTTTGGTTTAGAGACAAACTTGGTATGCTTGATCACTACTATGAGTGCTAGGATGAGTTGGTGTGTTTTCAAGGCCACAGAGGCAAAACTGTATATTCAGTTTCCGGATATTTACTTGCCGCGCACTGGAACCGGGGCTTTCAAACTTGGTATGCTTGCTCTATATTGTCGAATTATGAATTATAATGGAGTTTCCAGACCCCCCGTGGTCTATTTTCCCATCTATGCAACATTTTACTGACCTCCAGCATGTTTAAAAAGGCTGGAAAAATCAGGAGAAGGATGAGTGTGAGGTAAAGACTGGGGTAATCCTACCTTGTCGCTTTCGGAGTACGGGTTGTTAAGCACTGTAGGCATGTGGTCCTTCCTCCAGAGGTCATCAAACACTCTGTCGTTATCCGAGGCCAGCTGGACATTGCTGTTTATTCCCACGCCAAGGTCTCTGAAAGCAGAAGCACCTCACGTCACTACTCATACACTCGGGGGGAGAAAGCACGCCTACACATAAACATCTGCATATACACACACAGCCAAAGAATCCCGCTACTCTCTTTTAGTCTCGCTTAAAAGATGAACCAGGTCTCTATAAAACATAAATCAGAATGAAGCAGTAGTACAGAATAAAGCAATAAGTAGTAGAGGCGGGGTGTTTACATTTATAAGTTTAGATTAAAAACACAACCTTACTTGTTCCTTGTCCGACCTGCCTTACTTAAATATAGTGGACGCAACAAGTAAAACTCATGGATTTACAACATCTGTACAAGGATGGAGCTCCACAAAGCTTTGCTATAATTGCCAAGTGTAAAAATTTAAATGTCCCCTTATTTCACAACTTTATAGACAATTCTGAAAAATTCTATTTAAATATTCAACAATAAATAAATAAATATATACTTGGTATGTCCTGGTATAAGACAAGAATTCATTCATTCATTCATTTTCTAAGCCGCTTTATGCTAATTAGGGTCACGGGGAGGCTGGCGCCCATCTCAGCTGACTCTGGGCGAGGGCGGGGTACACCCTGGACAGCTCGCCAGGCCATCGCAGGGCCAACACACACACACAACCATTCACACTCACGCTCACACCTAGTGGTGATTTGGAACCGCCAATTAGCCTACTGTGCATGTTTTTGGACTGTGGGAGGAAACCCGAGTACCCGGAGGAAACCCATGTAAGCACAGGGAGAACATGCAAACTCCACACAAAAACACCCGAGCTGGGAATCGAACCCAGGACCTTCTTGCCGTGAGGCGGACGTGCTAAACACTACGCCTCCGCGCCGCCAAGACAAGAATAATAAATAATAATGAAAAGAACTTTGTTGAAAAACACTGTTTTAACTGTCAGTAGCTATAGGATTAAGCGGTTCCGCAAACGAGTGAGTGAAAGTTTATCGGAATTGATGGATAATTATTTTATCTTACAGCTCAGGACGCTTACTACAAGCACCAAATCCAGACTGTCCCTCCTCACACTTATTTAAACTGGAACTACCGTCAGGGTTTATTCAGTGCTGAACAAAACTCTCCCAGTATAGCCTTGAATGAACGCGAGACCCGCGACGTCACCGTGTAAACAAACACTCGCGCTGTAAATTCTTCACACTTTCCTTTCCAGGCTTTCCAGACACATACACCACGAATGTGATACGAGTGACTAAACGTGCGCGGTGTGTAGGAGACGTTTGTTTCGAGTCGGCTGACGAGTGCTGTGATGACAGACTGAACATGCAGGTCACGTATCAGTGAGATCAGAGGACGCTTCGGACCACCATACAGGCTTATGATTCTCATTCTCGGTGGAGATGACCTCTGACCTCTGACACATGCAATGAAATGGTCACCAAATTGAGTTCTCTCTCTCACTCTCTCACACACACACTTCATCTTTCTGAAAATAAGTTTTGTTTTTGTGAGTAATATCAGTTACATTACTGTCTTTTTCTCCCAGTTTCTCATGTGTTTCTTTCTTTCTCTTTTTTCTCACAAGTTATTTCTCTTCCTCCCTTCCATGTTCCTTTGTCTTTCTTTCTTTCTCACATTCTTTTTCTTTTACTCTTTAGCTCATTCGTTCATTCTTCTATTATTCACATATTGTTCTCTATTTCTTTCTTTCTCACACAGTGTTTATTCTTTCTTTTTTCCACATTCCTATTTTCTTTTCCTCTCTTTCTTGCTGCCCAATCATGCAAGCTTTTTCTCTACCTCCCCCTTTTTTCTATCTTTCTCCCCCTTTCCTCTCTCTTCCTCTTCCCTTCTGGCTGATCTCCTCTCTTTACTTCTTTTTTTATCCTTATTTCCTATTCTATCCCCCTCCCTATTCTTCACCTCTATTTTGTTATCTCTCACTCATCGTATTCTTTCTTCATTCTCAGTTCCCTGTTTCTCCTTGACACTTATCCCTCCTTCTCTAACTTCATTTCTTTCACCATTTTTTTCTGTCCTACCCTATTTCTTTCTTTCACATTCATATTTTTATTTTCCTCTTTTTTCACTCGCTCTCTCATCCATCCTCTCTCCACCTTTCCCTTCTTTCTACCTGTCTCTGCTTTTCCCCTCTTTTCCTCTTCCTTTCTGTCTCTCCCTCACTTGTCCTCCTCCATTTCCCTTTTTCTGCCCCAATATCTTTTCACATTTATTTTTATCTCTATGGTTTCCACATATTCTCTCCCTCCCCCCCTCCCTTTCTTTTTCTCATTTGTTCTCCTCTTCTTTTCTTTCTTTACTTCTCTGTTTCTCTATCTGTCTCTTTTCTACCTTTTTCTCACTTTCTTTTGTCTCTTCTCCACCCTTCCTTCATTTCTCATTCTTTCAACCAGTTTTTATCTCACTGTCTTATCCTTATTCTATCTCTTCCCTTCTATCTCTTTCTTTTTTGTATTTCTTTTGACTCTAATTCTTTTATTCTCATATTTTGTCACTATTCCTCTCTCTCATCCTTCTTCTCTCTGCTTTTCTCTCTTTTTTAATTGCACTCACCTATTCTCTCTCTTTCACACCTGTCTGTCTTCCTAATTTTTATCCATCCATCTCTTTCTTTATGTCTTTTCTCCACCTGTCTCTCACTCAATCATTCCATCTCTCTTTTACTCATCTCCTGTCCAGCGAACTTTCTACTGGTTGTTTCTCTGGGTTTTTTTTAAACCTGTCTCTCTCTCGAACCTTCTTTCACCCATCCTCTCTGAATCTCCTCTAGATACTTCTTTTCCTGACTCATTTTCCATCTCTCTCTCTCTCTGTCTCTCTCCCCAACTATCTGCCATTTACACGCTTTGTCACTTGCTCTATTTGTCATTCTCTCTCCCCTCCCTCTTTCCTTCTTCTTCTCCTTTTCTTTTTAATTATCTTCCATTTTTGCCCCCACCCCGCCCCCCACCAGTTCCCTTTCTCTCCATCGTTGTCTTTCATCACCGGCACAGAGCGCGGCTCCCCGAAGCTACCCGAGTTCACTAAAGTTTATTCTGCGTGTCGTTCACAGCAGTGATCTCAGGTGCAGAGAGAAATAACCTCAGTGTGAAGGCTTAATGAAACTCGTATGCGTGAGAGGAATTCTTCAGCGCACACATCGTTTAAGGTGAGTTGTTTTTTTTTTGCACAATGAAAACATGTGATAAGAAATCCTTTATCGCCTAACTGAAGAGCCAGTAGCACAAAAACCCCACATTCAAACCCAAATTGTTTAACTGGGTGTCACTCTTGCATTTATACTGGTATCATTTACACCTCTTTCTTTTTTTTTAAACTCAGGAGGAAGCCTCAAGTGTTTGATGAGATCCTTCAGCATCGCAGGGTTTTCCTGCTGACTTTAATTTGCTTCTGTTCGCAGTGGTGGACGACTTAATCAAATACTGAGGATTTTCTTATGTGGAGGTCTACAAAATATTTTGACAAGGCTTCACCTACCTTTAATCAGGAAAAAAAAAAACCCTGAAGAGGGTTTCATATTCAGGCGGCGCTGTGGCTTAACAGGTCCACCCAGCAAGAAGGTCCTGGGTCCGAGTCATAGGCTCAGCTGTTTCTGTGTGAAGTTTGCATGTTCTCACTGTGCCTGTGTGGGTTTCCTCTGGGTAATCTGGTTTCCTCCCACAGTCCTACATGACATACATGGCTAACTGGCTGCCTCCCTGCAACCCTAATCGGATTAGGCAGTTTGGGAAATGAGTGAGTGAGTGGATTGTATTTAGAAATTATACATCTGTAGTCGAATTCTTTTAAAAACAAAAAAAATTATATATTTATACATTTGTTTATTTGCCTTATAGGGTCCCAGGAAGCCTGGAGCTTATCTTAGCCAACACTGGCGATGGTGGGGTACACCCTAGACAGCTTGCCAGCCCCCGCAGACCAACACACACACACAAAACCATTCATCTAGGGTAAATTAGAAACAGCTAGTTAATGCATAGTACATGTCTGTGCATGTCTTTGGACTGTGGGAGGAAACCCACACAAGCGCAGGGGGAACATGCAAACTGCACACAGAAATGCCTTCGCTGGGCCTAGAACTCAAACCCAGGACCTTCTTGCTGTGAGCTGGACATGCTAATCACCACGCCACCGTGCCACCAGAATGTGAATCAGAATAACTTTATTTATCCCTACAGGGAAATTATTTTGTTGCAGTTGCTCAATAACCAGTAAGAGAAAAAAGATTCAAATTAAATCTAAAATAATTAGGGACCAGAGAGTTATTACCAGTAAGATGAGCCTAAATTTAAATAAATTTAAACTGTTCATGTAGCATTCACAAAAACAGAGTTGGTACTGATATACCACTGAACGGTGCAGTACATGATATATGGATTGCATAAACGAGAGGAACAGAACGTGCACATGGTGCATGTATAAAACTGTACAAGCTTATTTACAGAATTTCGGATAAATCCAGCCTTCTATACAGCAAATATGTGTTTGTAGACTCACTCGTCCGCCTGTCGATAACGTATCTGGTAAAACATTGTTATCCAAACACACTTATCTGAAACACCATTTGCCTCGGAAGTCTGTGACTCATGCCCTGTGGAAAGCAGTGAGCTAGTCTGGGGAAGCGATGCCAACAGATGTGTAGGTAAATCAGATTTCTATCAGCAGCCTCCCATTATTAGACTAATTCAGATCAGGTACAAACTAATGAGATTATCATCTAATAAGAGGAAATGGCTGCAGGCTGGTCGTGTTTCCAATAAACCACTAAACTAAACTCATTTAAAAACTCTAAAGTATATGATGTTGATGATGATGATAATGATGATGATGGATATTCCCGTTAACTCCTGGGGCCGATGGGGTAGTGGTTAGTTAAATTTACTTTAAGTCCAATAACTAACAGTATTAACATCTTTCTGGAAAACTCAGCTGATGGAAGACATTTTTCTACGACGATTTTCTAAATCTGATTCAAATTTTTGAAAGACAACAGCAACAAGGGTTTTAACCCAGGACACTTGAGTTTAGTGTTTCCCTCTGACTCCCTAAAAAAAAAGTCTGGAAAAAACTTTTCCTAAAATGATACCCTTAAGTATTTAAATTAGGATTCAAAATAACTGCACACACAGAGTGCAGTGCAAACATCTCAGAGACATCCAAAGAATGCTGCAGAGAAATTACCTTTAAATATAGTAAAATTATATATTTTTTTAACTTTAAATAAATACTCTAAAAAGGTAAAGTGTACTAAATTAAAACAAGGAAAATATTTGGAGTGACACTCCTTTGCTTTAGTCTCCGGTATAGTTAATGTAGTTTATATGGAAATGAGCCGTCAGAGCTGCTGGGCGTTGATGTAGAACCAGTCAGGGCTCTTTCAGAAGTTTTGACTGCCACACTTGCTTCATGTCACTTTATGTTTTACTGACATTAAATTATTTTACTCTAACGTTCACATTTTATATTTATTAAAGTTTGGAAATGTAAAAAGTTTTATACTGACCAGATAATGTAGTGCAGTGTAGTGTAGTGTAGTATAGTGTAGTGTAATATAGTGTAATGTAGAGTACAGAAGTGTAGTGTATTGTGGTAAAGTGTAGTGTAGTGTAGTATAGTGTAATTTAGTGCAGTAAAATGCTGTGTGGTCTAGTATAGTGCATTTCAGTGATGTGTAGTAAAGTATAGTGCAGTGAAGTGTAGTTTAAAATAGTGTAGTGAAGTGCAGTGTGGTGTACTTAAGTATAGTTTAGTTCAGTGAAGTGTAGTGAAGTGCAGTGTAATGTGAAGTGTGGTGAAGTGTACTGTAGTGAAGTATAGTGAAGTGTAATGCATTGTAGTGTAGTTAAGTGTAATGTAGTGAAGTGTAGTGTGGTAAAGTGAAGTGTAGTAAAGTATAGTGTAGAGTAGGAAAGTGTAATATTGTGTAGTAAAGTGTAATATAGTGTAGTGTAATATAGTGCAGTGTGGTGAAGTGTAGTGTGGTACAATATAGTGTGGTAAAGTATAGCATAGTGTAATGAAGTGTAATATAGTGTAGTAAAGTGTAGTGAAGTGTAGTCTAGTCTATTGAAATGTAGTGTAGTGCAGGGTAATATAGTGTAGTGAACTGTAGTGAAGTGTAATATAGTGTAGTGAAGTGTATTTTCGTGAAGTGTAGTGTAGTGAAGTGTATTAAAGTGTAATATAGTGTAGTGAAGTGTAGTCTAGTCTATTGAAATTTAGTGTAGTGTAGTGTAATATAGTGCAGTAACCTGTGGTAAAGTGTAGTGCAGTGTAATATAGTGTAGTCAAGTGTAGTGTATTGTAGTGAAGTGTAGTGCAGTATAGTGTAATAAAGTGTATAGTATTGTAGTAAAGTGTATTAAAGTGTAATATAGTGTAGTCAGGTGTAGTGTATTGTAGTGAAGTGTAGTGCAGTATAGTGTAATAAAGTGTATTGTATTATAGTGAAGTGTAGTGAAGTGTAATATAGTGTAGTCAAGTGTAGTGTATTGTAGTGAAGTGTAGTGCAGTATAGTGTAATAAAGTGTATTGTATTATAGTGAAGTGTAGTGAAGT
>JAOUQZ010000027.1:3652217-3663474 GCA_028564935.1 Neosilurus hyrtlii
AATTCACTATGCTGTTAATTTATTCACTTACTCATTCACAAATTCACTATGTTCTTTATTAATTCCCGCTTATTCACTCATTCATAAACTCACTATGTTGTTTATTCATTCACTTACTCATTCACACATTCATAAATTCACCGTTTTTTCATTCACCTCACTCACTATGTTTTTTATTCATTCACTCACTCATTCACAAATTCACTATATTCTTTATTGTTTATTCGTTCATTCACTTTCACTCATTTATTCACTATTCTGTTCATTCATTTATTCATTCATTCACTAATTTATTCACTCAATTATTCACTCATTCATTCTCTAATTCATTCATAACTCCACAAAGAACACCTTCACCGAGCCTGGAACACAAGCCCAGGACCTCGCTGTAAGGCAGACATGCTAACCACTACACTACCCTGCTGTCCAACACGATCATCTGTGTATAATTAATACCAATTCATAACAGTCGTGTATTTTTTCCTCAGACTTTGTCTCCAACCCTAATCATGCCCATTTGACCATCTAATCACTGACTTAAGAAGGTCTTGACGAACTAAAAGAGGTGTGTTAGATTTTGGTTGGAGGTGAAGACAGATCTTTAGGAACAAAGTTTGTGTCCACTGCCCTAAGCTTACACATTTGCTTTAATTGTCTTCTCATTGGGCGGCGTTGTGGTTAGCATGTCTGCCTCACAGCTCAGCGAGGGCATTTCTGTATGGAGTTTTAATGTACTGGGGTGGGTCTCCTCGGCGTACTCCGGTTTCCTCCCACAGTGCAAACACAATAGGCTGGCAAGCTGTTCATGGCGTACTCTACCTTCACCCTCCCAGAGTTCTTAGTATGATGAAATGAATATCTTCTCATTAGATATGAGGTAGGAATACACCCTAAATGGAACTATAATTCATCACAGCACACAATGCATGCACACCCACACCTAGGGGCAATTTGGATCATTTCCACTCTTGCTGCTGTTGATTGTTTTTCAGATTGATTTAAAGTCCAGAGGTACACTCCAGGATAAAAGTGTACTGTAAGAGGACTTAAGCAATGTAAATTCGCACAGCCAGCACAGCTAAAAATCATGTTTTACACATGATTAGCTTCCTATTTGATGCTATTCCGGCAGAAGAGTATGGCAAAATTTAGGTTAACAGACATAGATTAAGCTTTTTTTTGTAGTGGGATCTCACCTCAAAGGTTACTTTTTTAATGCAACTATATCAACGACTTCCTACCAAAAACACATTTTTACTTACTGCACCCCCCCTGTGGTCAAATGACTACTACAGGTCCTAAGGAAGAGGTACGGATTCTGCGCATCAAGATTAGAGAGAGAAAAATATAATAATGAAATCAGTTCAAAGTTTTATAACCTCAGCTGGAGGCAGGAAATCCAACGATTTCCTCATTTTAAAAGATTGGGCAAAGGTAACGCATAAACGTACCTTCAACTTTGAACCACTGGTGGCACTAGCGCACTCGAGCTGCAAACATGAAACTTGTTGATAAGAATCAGTGGACTGGAGGCAATCAGTCTGCTAAATTTCAAAACTTTTGATTATACAGTAGAGTCTTGATAATATGCGCATGTCAGGGTCCAATGCACCTCAACGCATATTAGGTGAGACCTAATTTCATCATTTATTCAAGTGAAAATTCTTATTCTCAGAAGCAAAAGTCATGTGACCCTAAAATGTATGAAGATGACTGCACACACTGCAGTGCCCAGAGAGCAGTTAGGGGTTAGGTGCCTTGCTCAAGATGGACGAAGAGAAAGGTGCTGCTCCCTCCCCCTGCCACCACAGCTTTTTCCTGCTGGCTTGGGAATTGAACCAGAGACCTTTGGGTCCCAGGCCTGGTTCTCTAACTATTAAGCGACAACTGTCCCAGTATCATTAATTTGTACAGACTATGTGCATGTGTACTGTGCTTTGTTTTTGGTACCTGTGTGATTCACAGAGAAGGAAACCCCAGTGCGGATGTCCACTTTCCTTGTCCCACACTCGATGGAGCTGTACCAGGGATCTAGATGTGCATGACATTTTGGCAATGTCAAAACAACTTTGTGCATAAAGGTTATATACATATACATATACATACATATCGTTAATAAACCTTCTGGTTTAACATTGTCACAATTCAGATTCAGACATTCAGGTAATGTTTCGTGCAGCCTTCATGCAACATCGTAATAAATGTTGCACAGCGTTGTGTGGTTGTCAGTGAGAAAAACAAATGTCAAAAAGGTGACATTTACGATCCATGGTGTGGTTAAGCAGGTCAAACTGGCTGTAAATCTGATTTATCGTTGACAGCTTAATCTTACAATCTGGCCTGAATGACCTGAGGCTCAACACTTAACTGTTACAACACCTGCCATTGCTCAATATCTGCTTTCCCCTGCAGTCTGTTTCCAAACGATGTATTAAATAAGCCAGTTGATATTTTTTTTTCCATTGGTATGTTCTTGCAGACAAATTTGAAAACAACAACTCACACAGCTCTTTAATAAAAGTTGCTCAGATAAAAGCTGCACCTCTATAGTTTTTTTTTTTTATACTAAGCAAAAGATGTGCTTCTTCACATGCCAGTCTACAGTTAGATTAGGTCATGATTACCCCCTCTTGGATTTAGTTTTGTGCAATTCAACCAGGCAAATAAAGTCACGTTTATATCAAGGGAGTGCCCCGCCTCTTGCCTTAAGTCCCCTGGGATTGGCTCCAGCTTCCCCAATTCGACCCTGACAAATAAGTGCTACAAATAGTGGATCTTAGCTTTCCACGCTACAGATCCAAAGAGCAACAGATAGTGGATCAGAAGTGGATATTAACTTTCGCATGAGCAAAGCAGAAGGTACTGCAAAGCGCCGATTTTCGTTCCGCAGGAAATTGTCAGCCCACGAGTGCTCGATTGGTCCTAGTAAATTATTTCCTTTGGCGTGAGCTATATATTGTTCATATTATTACTAGACATATGAGAGCTTACGGAAATTGTACTAAAGTAAAGTAATATTACGAGAGTCATTACGTTTACATAGACAGGAACTTTCCAATAGGTCTAACGGCAGAATCTAATTAGATCATTACAAGTGCAACTTCATCTTCATGTTAGACTTGCTGTGAGACGGACGTGCTAACCACTACACCACTGTGCCGCCCCCATGTTCTAAGATGGCCCTATGTTCAACCCACGACATCTTTACAACAGAGCTCGCTTCATACAGCGCTAGTATGTCAACTGACCATCACAGAAATATTGTACTAGGAATTTTATGACTTGCAGCAATCATACGACTTATGCATGAACATCGTACGATTTAACAGACAGACCTGACTTATATTCCCCACGACAGACACAATGCACATATTTTATATGTGGACACAACTACACAGCTTTCAAATCCACTTTACCCAAATCTTAGTCCCTTCCATCATAGCGCTAAATTTATAAAAAATTTACTAAAAAAAAAGTAAAAAATTTTAAAACTCTCCGGATGTTTGTGATAGGAAATCCAAAGTTTACTCGAGAGTCCCAAATGGTTTGATTACGTTTTTGTTTTATAAACATTATGCATTATGTTCAACACATACAGTGTTCATACACTCATGATGAACTCACCTTAAACTCTACGTGCCTTCCCACAAATCCTCTATACTGCATTACTACTGGGTGGCATGGTGGTGTAATGGTTAGCATGTCGGCCTCACAGCAAGTGGGTTCTGGGTTTGTGTCCCGGGCTCGGGTGTATCTATATGGAGCATGCATGTATTTCCAGTGCTTGCATGAGTTTCCTCTGGGTACTCCAGTTTCCTCCCACAGTCCAAAGACATGTACAATGGCCTAATTGGCTGTTTTAAATTGCTCCTGGTGTGAATGTAAGTGTGTGTGTTGCCCTGTGATGTTCTATCAAGCTGCTCAGGGTGTACAACACCTTCGCCCTCCTTTGTTAACTGAGATAGGATCTAGCCTCCCTGCAAGCCAAATAGGATTAAGTGGTTCAGCAAATAAGTGAGTGATGAGTGAGTTTACGACTACTGAGTTTTCTTTAAAAAAAAAAAAAAAAAGGAAAAAAATCATGAAAGTTTTTCTTTGTTTTAGTTGTCTCAGTTAATTAGCCTCCTTGCTGACAGGGTTTATTTGCCTGCATCAATATATTTAAGATTGTTTCTGTTTTCAAACTTACTTTTCTAATAGTGCCATTAATATAATTGTCATCAGCCAAAATAAATAAATAAGCAGAGATTTTTGCACAATTTATCTAAATCTAAATTGTTAACCAAGACATGTCTAAAGCCCACCCATAGTTAGATTTGTGTTTTTATTTTACTAACCCCCTCAACTAACCTTTAGCCAATTTTGGTCATTGGCAACATAAATATAGTGTATTATTCAGTTAAATATTAAACTTTGCAGTGAATTTTCCCTTCATCACCATTCTGTTTATTTTCTGAAGTGTGTTATCCTATTAGGGTCATAGAAACACTGGAGCCCATCGCAGGGCCAAGACACACCACACACTCACACCTAGCGGCAATTTGGAACACCCAGTTAATCCAATGTGCATGCTTCTAAATTGTGGGAGAAAACTTGACAACCCAGAGGAAACCCACACAAGCACAGGGAGAACCATGCAAGCTATACACAGAATCCCAGGACCTGCTTGCTAACCACAATGCCACCCTGCCGCCTGTACCATATCTAGTGTCTCTTGTGGTTAATTAATCAGAAGGAAACTCACAGGTTCGTTTATCCATTTTTTCATTTTATAAGCAGCTTCATCCTAATTAGGGTCGCAGGGAGGCTGGCACCTATCTTAGCCAAATCTAGGCAAAGGCGAGGTACACCCTGGACAGCTCACCAGGCCATTTCAGGGCCAACACACAAGCACAGAGCCATTCACACTCACACTTACACCTAGGGGCAATTTGAAACAATTAGTCTACAGTGCATGTCTTTGGACTGTGGGAGGAAACAGGAGTACCCAGAGGAAACCCACGCAAGCATGGGGAGAATATGCAAACTCCACACAGAAACACCCCGAGCCCAGGAATCAAACCCAAGCCTTCTTGCTGTTAGGCGGATGTGCTAACCATTGCGTCACAGTGCCACCCAGAACAGCACTAACTATGCGGCAAAATAATGGGGCAATCAAGCAAAAGACACCTTTATGGAAATCTGGGAAAACATGGCTTAGAACTTTACAATGCATGTTTAAAAAGCATGTGCTTCTATAGAACAGAATCAAGAAGCAAACAGGAAATGAATAGTTTGCATGATGCCAGTTGGTGGTCACAGATTTGTAGCTCCAGTCAAGAAGCAAACAAAGAAAACAAATAATTCTTCACTGGCTGAGTGAAAAATACAAGTTTCTTTTCTATGAATCATCCATCTGGAGCATGTAAAATGCAAGCCATGTTTGATTTTAGTTTTGGATTCTTGTTCTTGTGTGTTTTCCTTATCTGGTGCTGCACACAAAGTCCTTCCTGTCAGAGAAATGAGTATAACACTGCGCACATACAGATCAAACACAAGTGAATAACTTCATGCTCCGTGGCACTGTTCGGAGCTTCTTCTGTCTTTTGTTCATTTTTTAAAATTATTTTCAACAGTCTCATTCTCTCCCGGCCGTTCTGGTGTGTTCAGATCGCTGGCTGTGGAACTTTTTTTTGCCTCCGATCTCTGAAGGTTTCTTGGCAGAGCTGCTTTTCTGTCAATCTTTTTTGTCTTTTTTTAATCTCTCTCTCTCTTTTTTTTATCTCCTATGGAACTTTCAGCATATTCCAGAAAAAAAGAGAAGACAACTCTTTAATGTAAATAGCATCGTCATCATCACACACAGACACACACACAGATGAATAACCTCGCACATATGTTCACAAAGTGATTTCAGAGATTATATGTACTCATTAGTCATGCAGATAACAATCTAAGCACTGAGCTTAAAGGCAAAACTGGTACAAGTGCTCACCATCTGACATAAAGCAAAGGCTGCTGGGAAAGAGAGAGAGAGAGAGTGCGAGACAGACAAAATACAATTCACATTTAAAAGTATGTAATATAAATAAATCATTTTTACACGGCTTCTCTCTTGAACTAAATACATGATTCTGATTGGTCAGCATTCAGCAATCTGTTGTTTCTTCACAGCAGATGCTTGCCAATTAGAGCAGACTGTTGCTATGAACCATATCATTAAGGAAAGAAATGAAAATTTTAATCAATAGTTTTTAAATCAATATTTTAGGTCAATTATGGATTTCTTTAATAAGTAGCTATGTAATAAGCAAGGCTATTACTGTAAAAAAAATAATAAACCCTATAATTAAATCTAGCTGATTTAAGACCTTCACTTCATATCTGGGTCCTGATCACTCTTGTTAGGTTCATTTCATGACAATGTCCAACATGCTGTATATTATAAATTTTTATTTTAACTTTTTTTATATAATGTATATCAAAGTCACGTGTAGGTGTGTACATTGTTAAAAAAAAAAAAAGGGAAAGAAAACACTAATACAAAAACTGCCTAATACTTTCATTCCAAATGTTTTCACAAAATCAATATTGAATGAATGGTAAAAAGGTCAGCTTTTAACTTCTAATGAGTCATAACTCAGGCAGCCATGGCCTAATGGTTACAGAAGCAGCTTTGGGGCCAAACTAGCAAGGGGGAGTGAGCTGCATCTTTTCTTTCCTCCACATTAATAGCTGAAGTGCCCTTGAGCAAGGTTCTTAACCCACAACTACTCTTCGGGTGCCGCAATGTGTAGCGGCCAACTGCTCCAAGTGCGTGTGCTCACTATTTGCATGTGTTAATTATTCTGTATTAATCAGAATTGATACAGAATAAAAATTAAATTAAATTTAAAAAATAAATAAATGACCTGTTTACATCGTTCTGGGTTTTTTCTGTAATGAGGTAATGAGATATAAGCCGATATCTTAGTGGTAGATTAGCCAATAGGCATGTCTGCCCATATCAACTGAGCAAGGACAGAATAATAAGCTCTTATTATATTAAGTTAAAGTATGATACTGAAAAATATATCATATCATATATATTCACTCGAGGGGTTGTTATTGCCCTCCGAGACAGAATAATTCAACATATCATACGAAAACGGAATTTGTATTGAGTTCAAAAATATTTTCAAAGTAGACAGTCACATTACTAATTTTCCATGTGCCAGATGTGCAATAATTATTCAGCTTATTCAATGGAACTGATGCAATAATTTGCTTATTCGTTAGTAACAATGGCATCATTTGCTTATCCAGTGACAATGATGCAATACCAAGAATTATTTGAAGGCTTTTCACCAATCAGAAACAAGAGAATCTCTTAAGTGGATAATGTTAAAGGCTTAAAAATGTTACTGTTTGTATCTGTATATGTTTAATTGTAAAGAAAAAAAATCTAATCTGTTTAGAAATTTTAACTTAACCTAGAAGTAGGCGTGGTCTGTAGCAGAATCCCAGTCCATTCAGTTACACTTCTACCGCAGACTACTTTTGGTAACACCATATTTGCACACTATATTTGTCTTGTGGTACAAAGCTGAGACATGGAGGACCACAGTCACAGGGACAAAAAAGATCCAAACATCCGTCAACAAAATCCTTCCAATATGTTGGCCTGACAATCGGCAATGAGAAACTGTGGCAGCAAAGGGGACAACAGCCAGCAGGAGTGGAAATACAACAGTGTCGCTGGAGGTAGTACACACACCGCAAGCCAACCACCAGTAACACACGGCAAGATCTCACATGGAATCCCCAAAGGGAAAAGGAAGAGAGGCCGGCAGAGGAACACCTGGCAATGTGATCTAGAGGCAGATACCATGAAGATGGATCTCAAATGGGGGCAGCTGGAGACACTGGCCCAGGATAGAGACAGTTGGAGGGACCGTGTTGGTAGCCCGTGTCCAAGAAGGGGCAATAGGCAACGATAGTAGTGGTAGTATTAGTACCATATTTGTATAGTCTCTGGTCCTACAATTTAATAACAGATAAAAATTAAACCTGTGTGTTTTCCCCGCACTTTTGTTACCTGAAGACACTTTCTCTAATAGTCCAGCTATTTTCCAGCATTTACACTACATTTATAAATCGTCTTGGCTGTAAACAGCCATTTACAGCAATAACACGGAAAAATGATTTCGTCACATCAAGTCCTACAAGTACTCAAGGCTTTTCTATGGGTCAACCTTCAAAAAACCTGTTACAAAGCACAGACCGATGCTCGGGATTCCTTCCATCGGTGTTAAAGGACAGAAAGCTCTCCCTACAGAAAGCTGCAGCTTGGCAAGCATGTTTTTAATTATTATCATTATTATTATTTGTTAAATAACACCACACATTTTTATCAGACTGAGATGAAAAGGAGCTGCTACTACAGAATATCGATAAAAATATATAAATTGATAAAATTATGAAAAATAAAATCAGTCATAACTGGTATGTTTGGTAAAATACCATATAATAAAGGACGTAACTGCTGTGGTGCTGACTAACACTGCTCTGTGTCTGTCACAGTCATGCAAGCGTCACATGACCTACACCTTCAGTGACATCATAATTAAACAAGAAATATATACATAAAAAAAACATCAACAGAATAATTATTAAAAGATGTTATTTTTTAGGTTCACAAGTCAAACGACTTACAATACCACACAGTGATACACACCTAAAGAAAGCCGAACATGGGACGTGCATTTATTATAAAATCTTACAATTTATCCACAGAATGTATTTTCTTGCCTGAATATTTGCTCCTTTTAATGTTTGTCTTTACTGACAAGCAAAATGCACACCACATTAGACGCACACACACACACACACACACACACACACACACACACACACACACACACACATGCATACAAAGCCACAGAGACGCACAGCCTGCTGGCTGGCCGTGTCATTATGTCAATCACTTCCGACTAGAGTGCTACCATCTGCCTCCCTAATGAAACCACGCGGCCTGATCACATACTCATTCTCTCTCTCTCTCTCTCTCTCTCTCTCTCTAGCCCACACAGTCAGGCTCAAACTCATTTAACGCTGCCCAAACCCAGGACTTGTAGCTAGAATCGCAGCTGTTACTATTTATAAGTTTTTTTGGTAATTTTTGGGCTTGTGTGTAAAAGACAGACAGAAATATAGAGAGAAATAAAGACTAAAGACATACATAACAATAAAGTCTGAGCGCAGAACAAGTCTGAAACGTAACACGGCTCTGAACATAACCCTGTCAGGTAGTGTTAACAAAAACGCTGCCAATACACACTTCATTAAAATCATTCTACCTCCTATCTCCCAACAGTTGTCTTCTATAATTAGCCCCATTATTATATTTAATCGGCCAGGGGCGAGGAAAATTTAGCAATATCATTATTGGCCAAATACCTCTTGTTGCCATGGAAACATCATTGCTTTTTTGCATTTTAGTTTTTGAAGTGCTTTATAAGAACATGTGTATCTATAAAAAATATATTTATAGGTCATGAAAAATCAACTGTTGTGCTTTACTTGAAAGACTGAAAGTTTAAAATGCAGCCTGTCATGTTAGGAAGAAACCTTGAAAAAGATTTGACGTGTCTTAAAACTTAAAGAAAAACACACTGACCTCTAACTGTTAGAAAGCACTAACACTGAAGACTCACTCACTCAGCCCTCGCCCAGGGTCGACTGACATGGGCGCTAGCCTCCCCGCGACCCTAATTATGATTAAGAGGTTCGGAAAACAAACGATGAACTCACTCACTCATTTACTGAACCGTTAAATCCCGCTAGGGCTGCAGGGGAGGCTGGAGCCTCTCTCAGTCGACACTTGGCGAAGGTGGGATGCACCATAAACAACTCGCCGAATCACTAACAACCATTCACACTCACACTTTGGAGCAATTTGGAACAGCCAATTAGAATAATGTGCATGTCTTTGGACTGTGGGAGGAAACCAGAGAACCCGGAGGAAACCCGCACAAGCACAGTGAGAACATGGAAACTCCACATAGGAATGTCTGAGCCCAGGAAATTGAACCTAGAACCTTTTTGCTGTGAGTCGACCATGCTAACCAGTATGCCACAGTGCTACCAGCACTGAATACTCCTTTAAAAAAAAAAAAGTCAAAATTATTAAGTCACATTACCAAAAAAAAAAAAGACAAAAATGCTGTACATACTGAGAACAGATCAGATCAAATCTTCTGCAAAGTGTGCAAGAAGTGCTTTTAAATCTTTTTACATGAAATATCCACTGTCCAAGTCCATCTATAAGCTGTTACTATAGAAACAGTAAAGTATTAGCACTAGCATATTAACATCAAACTACTTATTTGGATACTTGATATTGATTTGTCAGTTCTGGTACTCAGTGGTGTGTTATTTCTTTATAACACACCATTGCTTTCCTGGGCATTATTAGCTGAAATGATAATTAAAATCGATGAAATTATTTATTTGGAATATTTTGTAATCATACACACTGCCCGGCCAAAATATAAATAAATAAATGAATGAATGAATGAATAAATGAACGAACAAAAAAATAAATAAATAAATAACTAAGTAGTGGCACACTAATATTCTCATAGAGAGCATTTCTCCTTGATCACAGCATGTAATCTCCATGGCATTGTTGCTCCAGTTGGTCCGGTCGAGGCTCAGCAACATTAATGTGGCAGTAAAATGAAGTCAGCTGATGATCTGAATGTAGTGAACGAGCAGGTTATCTCATCAGTGCACTTTTTCTTTCCTGATGGCGCGGATATAAAACAGGGACTTGAGTAATGAGCGAGTGGTTCAGGGAGCACGAGGAATCATTTTCACATATGTATCGGCACCCCAGAGTCCTGATCTTAATCCTATTGAAAGTTTTTGGGATGTGCTGGAGAAGACTTTATGGAGAGGTTCAGTTTTTCCCTCATCGATTCAAGATATCGGTGAGAAATGAACCCGACACTGGATGGAAATAAATGTGACGTTACTTAAGTTTCCATGAGGATTGCATGCTGCAAGCATGACTAATGTAATTAGAGGGTGAGAATTCATTGGGACTGTGGTGTAATTAAAAGATACCACCTTAAAATGTGTCTCAGAAATCTAAATGGTGGTAATTATAATCCTGACTACTAACATGGTGTACATATTATATATATATATATATATATATATATTCATTCATTCATTCATCTTCTGAACCGCTTATTCCTACTTAGGGTCGCAGGGAGGCTGGCGCCCATCTCAG
>JAOUQZ010000027.1:3690507-3702173 GCA_028564935.1 Neosilurus hyrtlii
TTTGTCTCTGGTCTGCTGGATTAAAAGCCTATTGGATTATGGTCTCTATTGAATTTAAATGGAATGTCCACTGGATTTGTACAGGCTAGGTATTAATATGATGTATAATATACAGCCTGTTACATTCTTTAATGTTATGTGGAGTGTTTATTTTAATATATAAATTTTAATATATCCATTTAGCTTTATTTAGTGTTTAAAAAAGTTTTATATAAGTCGTATGGAATCCTGTAGGTTTTAAAAGATTTTCTTTGGACTTTAAGTTTTACGTATGAGTCCTACAGACATTAGGTTAAGTGTATCCCTTATGAGTGGGATCCAGAGTCCTAAGAATTTTTAATGACGTCCCATATACAGTTAACAATTTTCCATGAATGCCACACATGGCATAATAGTGTGATAATGGACTCCAGTGGGAGTCCCAGAGAAATTTCATATAAGTCTTGTGTCAGGGTCATGTGCTGTAATGCGTCATGTGTGGAAAAGTGAACCCACCCGAAGGCAAAGACGTCTGACTGTTTGGAAAAGGGAAGCTGATCTTCGGCTGTCTCCGGAGAGAGCTGGCGGACAATCTCTGGAGCAAGATGGCAGAGCCAGCCGCTCGGGATCCGCAGCTTATCCTCTCTCCTACTACAGAGAGAAAGAAAAACCAATAAACAAAATCCATTTAAGCTCAGCGAATTGAATCCATTTCATCTTCCTTCATGCGTTCATGTTTCCAAGGCTTGTGCGTATCATTTTCTTTAACACCTTTGGGGGGAAGCAGGTTATCATTAAGCCAAACAAACTGCAAAGTGGCAGAAGTCTTTAATAGTAACTTATTTTTTACAATTCACTATTTTTCACATGCTGTTCTCTTTTCATTTCTATAATACTATTGATAGTGGAAACCATGGGATGGCGTAACCTCTTTTTTTGTCATGAGACCATAATCGGCTGCATACGTATTCATAGGACTTCAGTAATGTAGATTTGCATTGACACAAGCTCTGGAAACGTCAGAAATAGTCAGAGCTGAAGCCTCTGACTCCCTGAAGCAGTCTGACATTTACAGCCACCTAAATATCCGCAATGAGTGTACAAGTTCAATCAAACAACAGCCCTAAACCATGTTAAAAGAGGTGGAAAGTACTTTGTTACTATACTTAAGATTTGCATTTTACCCAAAGGTTGTTTTTTGGGTTTTTTTGTTTTTTTTGCCAGTCTAGCAATTCAATCAAACACATTTGTGAGTATTTTAATGTTGATCTTAATTTAAATAATTAATTAAAATCCATAGCAACCTTCGCATTTACAGTTTCATGTCCTTAATTCACATTATAGCCTTTTAGTCATCTCACTTGTTTTTCTTAGTTTTAAGTTACTTTAATATAGAAGAGTTCATTTCTCACTTAATCCTATGAACCATTTGATCCTGCACCAGAGCATCACAGCTCTTGAATAGCCAAATCTGCATGTCTTCAGACTATGGGAGGAAACCGGAGTACTCAGAAGAGACCCACGCAAGCACGTGAAGAACATGCAAACTCTACATAGAAATGCCCTCGCCAAGCCTGGCAATCGAACCCGGAATCTTCTTGCTGAGAGGTGGATGTGATCACCACTATGCCACCATGCCACACAGAGTCCATTTAAAAAGAATTATATGTCAAGTTTTATTTCCAACATAATTCCACCTCGGGAATAATTAGGGGCTTGGGGGGGCAGCCGTGGCCTAATGGTTAGAGATGCAGTTTTGGGATCGAAAGGTCACTGGTTTGATTCCCAAACCAGCAGGAAAAATATGTGGGGGAGGGGAGTGAGCTGCACCTTCTCTTACTCCACATTCATGGCTGAAGTGCCCTTGAGCAAGGCACCTAACCCCCAACTGCTCTCCGGGCGCCTGCAACGTGTGTGATAGCCCACTGCTCCAAGTATGTGCGCTCACTGTTTACGTGCGTGTGTGTGTGTGTGTTCACTGTGAATGGGTTAAATGCAGAGGTAATAATCTCCCTTGTGGTTTTAATACACTGGTGCAATATTTATAATGTCAGAAATTTTTTCCGTTATAAAAAAGTCATTTTAAACTTCTGTAACCGTGAAGTTGAGTATTCTGATCCCAGAATTAGGTGGCTTAAGTTCATAAGATTCTGTATTCAACAAGATACATCTATAACCATTAAGCACCCTTTTAAAGTCACACCCCCTAAAAACCAAACTAGAATTTCTTAAGGTTACTGTAAGAAGCAAGGCTTTTTAAACAAGCATCCAAAACTAGCAGATTCACAGGGTTAAAGTTCACATAGAATTGGCTAGTTTACATTTTAGGAGACCGTCAGAAAACATCTGACCCCCCCAGCCCTTGGCGCCACATGACTCCATGTTGCCATTTTAGGCACAGAACAACCTGGGTCTTGATCCAGAACTTGGCATGAAGTGAAACTGGAGCGGGTAGATGCAAAATTAACCAATAACAAAACATTTCTCATGTACCATGCCTTCAAATAAACAGGGGATTTCACCACGCAGACTGTATCCTTGCCCCGTGTGAAACTGCTTTACATGTTTTTAATGTAAATATATAACCCAGAGATTTATTTTTACGGCATTGGATTTGTTTGTCTGGGCTCAGCCTTGGGGATGGGGTGAGCTGCTTGGACATTCGGGGGAAGTTCAGAGTAGAGCTGCTGCTCCTCCACATCAAAAGGAGTCAGTCGAGGTGGTTCGGGCATCTGAATGGGATGCCTCTTGATCGCCTTCCATTAGAGGCTTTCTGAGCACATCCAACTGGGTGGAGGCTCCCTGTGCAGACCCAGAACTCGCTGAAGGGATTACATATACTGTCTGGACTGGGAATGACTCAGGATGCCCCAGGAAAGCTGGAGAGTGCCGCTGGGGAAAAAAATGGCTGGGTTTCCTTCCTACACCTGTTGTCTCCTCTGGGACAAATATGGATGGATAGATGAGTGTATGGATGGATGAAAGGAAGGATGGATTTGTTTGTTTTTCTGAGGCAGAGTATCAAGTACCAAACACTACATCTAGGGGCACAAGCACTGGTATTTGCTCTATAATTAAATCTAATTGATGACCCTTGCTCTAAAATTTAAATTAAAATAAACACATAAATAAACAAGTCTCATATTTAAAGTCAACATCTAGTTGAACTTCCTAATTTTTCTAAAAGAACTCAATCGACATCCTAATAGCATATCGAGGCAGATTTTAACTGATGGTACATGACTCAAGCTACAGATTCATTATTTGCCTGAGCGTGCATGCTCACCCATGCACTTGATAAATTTTCAATTCCCACACGTCCTCCCTTGACTCTTACATCTTCCACTCATGATGCATGCTGCAGCAAGGCTTGTTAATTGGAGTGGGTTGTTCATGATCAGAGCTACACTGCTAAACGGTTCCAAAAAGCTTGATGAGCACAGACTTGAGCTTGCGTAACCATCGCCATTTTCTCCTTGGCACCGTGGGTTCTTAATTAGACAAGGTGATGGGTGTGTTTGTCATAAAAACGCATCTTGAATGTTGATTGACTGTCTTTCAATGCCAGAGGAAACATTTGTACAGAGACGAGGCAACAGAATACCAGCAGCGATTTCAACCATTCAGTGTGTTGGTACGTTTCCATTAAACAACAAACAGGATGTGAAAGAAAAATGGATGATCAAGAATGAACCATTACACTGAGTGCAGGTTATTAGCCTCACTTCACAAGGAAATCCTGTTTTTATTTATCCTCCATGGTTAAAGGTTACCCAAATAAAAGCTCCCTACAGAACCCTAGAGATGAATCAGTGGCCATCCCCTTTCAACAAGTTTTTTTTTAAAGCTTTTCGGAGAGGATACATATCATGCACTTCAAAACCCCTTTCAAGGAGCTACATGGTCTTGGATTATAGCATGACATGTGGAAGGAGAAAAACTGCGTGTTGGTGGACACAAAAAGCAATGAAATGGAACGGGAGAAGAAAATGAATCTTGTATCATAAAACACACTCTGCAACTACATCTGGGATTAGTATAGAGAGGGATAAGTACATGCAAAGGACTGCCCTGTGGATGTTATCCGCGCTTGCGTTATAGCTCATGTGACATTCTGCGATGTGCTCAGGGAAAAATTTACATTCCGGAGATGGACAGCATTGGCTGTCAGTATCACTGTAAACTTGTACCTGTGCACGAAAGTTGTAGCTTTGACTTCGCACACGTTTATCTGTCACCACTGTGACCGGTATAAAGATACATTTCAGTTCATGGCCCGGTGGCGTAATGTTTACAGAAAGAAGGTCCTGGGTTGGAGCCCCGAGCTTGGGTGTTTCTGTGTAGAGTTTGCAAGTTTCCAAGTTTCCTCTGGGTACCCTGGTTTCTTTCCACAGTCCAAAGACATGCACATAAGGCTAATTGGCAGTTCCAAATTGCCCCTAGGTGTGAGTCTGAATGGCTGTTTGTGTGTGTGTGTGTGTGGTGGCCCCGCTGTGGTCTGGGGGGCTGTTCAGGGTGTACCCTGCCTTCACCCAGTGTTGGATGAGATAGGCTCCAGCCACTGTGATCTTAGTAGTATGAAGTGGTTTAGCAAATGAGTGAGTGAATGAGTTCCAAAGCAATGCAACCCTGACTTTAGAGTCTTGCAAGAACTGGATATTTTCGGGTGAGTAGACAGATCCTGCTTGCAAGCTTGATAGTCGTGGTAGTGATAGAGACACCAGGCCAACTGAGGATGGCGAGCCTCCCAAGTACTTTTACCTCAGTGTCTGCAGACAGCTGTCACAAAGTACCTCAAAGGGTTAACAGCTGGTATTACTAACAATGGCAATACCACTGTTACCATTGGTACCAATAACATACCAACTAGAGGATGATGAAATTCCCAGCTCTGACTTCCGACTTCCAATGTAAACAGAATGCTGCATAAATAAGGAAGCCATTGCCTCTATGTCTGTCAGTCCTACTAAAGGAGGTGTGGCCTCGTCAGCTGTCAGTTCAAATAAAGATGTTGTTTCTGTGTCTGTTAGAAGAAAGGGAAGAAGGCGTGGCTTGTGTACATGTCAGTGTCACCGTGACTGCCATTCTCAGTAAAGGAGGCGTGGCCTCATGTCTGTCAGTATAATCAAAGCAGGAAGGAAGTTCTTTCATCTTTCCATGAAAGTACAATATTATAGTAATATATTATAGGACTGTTTTATGTATATTTGCATACATGCATTTTTTTGCAACAGGTGACAGAGTATAATTTTTTATTGTTCCTTGCAAGTAGTGTCAAAAAAAGTAGTACATCTTACAATAGATCCATTTTTGGAAAGAGTGACTCACACACATGTACGCACATGAGCGTCACTCCAAAGCAGTTTCAATTTAGTTGAAGGTTTCTATCTCAATACAAAGAGATAGCAAGATTGTGAATTTAAGTGTAACACCTTAGTAGTTTGTGCACCTGCTTCCTTCAGCTCCCAAAACAGACCCGTCCCTGCTTCTGCCTCCACCTACTGGACCAAATCCTGGCTCTGTGCCCTGCCTTCATCAGAGTGACGCAAATGCCCCGAACTGCTCGGTCTAGCCCCATTTTTTCCCCCTGAAACACAAGACCCACTATCCATCCACTTTCGTCTAATTTACGTCGCTGCTGTCTGCATTTGATGACGTGAGAAAGCGGGAGAACAACATCGGAGGTAAAACCGCATTTGCATTTGAAGCCAAGAGGTGACCTAGACTATTAATTACAGGCCTGGGTTTGTAATAAGCTGTTACAACCATCATTATGAGGCTGTAAAGAAGCTTACTGCAATGTGTGTGGAACAAATACACGGCCATCTGAATAGTCAGAGAGGGTCAGATCAGACCTACAGCTAACGCCTGTGTCTGTGTATTTGTGTGTGGAGGGGTGTTCTACAAGTTGTTGTCTCAAATGTCAGTCAGAACACTCGCAGCATACAAACCAGATTATAATGGCAGTGTTTTAAAATCATGCTCTGTCTGTTTTAATGGCCCTCCATAATGAAATTAATTGACATAAACTAATTAAAGTTGAAAAAAAAAACACGACAGGCAGAAGCATTCTCGTTAATTCACCAAGGCAGAGTGCGTGTGTGTGTGTGTGTGTGTGTGTGTGTTTAATTAAAAATGTATTGGGTTCAAAAAGGAGAAAAAAATCTTTTCAAGCACATCACGACAAATGTAATTACCCCCCTAATTCACTTATTCAACACACCTGCCTGCTTGTAATACACCAGATATGGTGAAGAGTCCAAAATCGGTGATGACCACTTTCCCGTTGTCATAGAAGACGTTCTTCGACTTCATGTCCTTGTGAAGAATGCCTTTGGCATGCAGGTAGCCCATGCCCTGAACAAAAACAAGGCCAAATCATCCAGGTTGTTCAAATTCCTAAGCTTTTGCACAAGAATTCAACCTCATGCTTCACTGATCTTTAAAGCAGCACACTGTACACATAAAACAAGTACACTGGTATAATAAACACAAAAAGTTACGTGTGAATTTTTAAAAAATTTAATTTCTACCAGTGGTGGAGCTTTAGACAAAGAAGGCTCCATTAGATTACGGAAATGATCTAGATCAAATTCTGGTTTCAGGAATTTTTTTAATGATTTTTTAACATATGGCAGATTGAAAAATTTTATTGATTTTTGGTTCATATAAGGAATTGATGAGCTTTGGCAGTATTTCAATCCTTCCTTAAATTTAGCCAATCCCCGGTGGTATGGTGCTGGATTACTGATCCCAAGGCCGGGGGTTCGAGCCCCACTATCAGCGGGATGTCACTGCTGTCCCCCCAGTGCAGCTAACTGGGTTATCAAAGGCCGCCTATGTCTCTCACTGTCTATGGTGGGAAGCATGTAAAGAACCATTACTGATTTTCGACAAGAGTAGCTGCATAGCTGTCAATGTGTTTCTGCCCTGCGATGGCCTGGTGAGCCATCCAGGGTGTACTCTGCCCTCGCCCAGAGTCGGCTGAGATGGGCACCAGCCTCCCTGTGACCCTAATTAAGATTAAGCGTTCCAGAATATGAATAAATGAATGATTGTTCAATCATGGTATTCACAGTCTAGTAGACCGTGGTAAAATGTTGCTATGGAGCACATCATGAGTGGAAGCAATAAGTGGAATAAAATATAGCGAGCAAGTCATTACTGAGAAATAAATTCATGATCCCCCTGATCCCTCTGTTGAAGTTTATTTTGCAATAAAGACAGGCTCACTCTACTTGATCACTTACATGTTTAATATAAACATTTATGATATACACTGATCAGCCATAACATTAAAACCACCTGCGTATTATAGTGTAAATCCCACCTGTGAGACCGAAACGGCTCCAACCCATCAAGGTATGGACTCCTAAGGGACCTCTGAGGATGTGCTGTGGTATCTGGTACTCACTTACTCACTCACCCACTCAATCATATTCCAAACCTCTAAATACTACTACAGTCACGGGGAGGCTGGTCCCCATCTCAGCCGACACTGGGTAAAGGCGGGGCACACCCTGAACAGCTCACCAGACCATCGCATGTCCAACACACACAACGCTCACACTTACACCTAACCAGTTAGCCTAATGTGCTAATGTCTTTGGACTGTGGAAGGAAACCGAAGTACCCGGAGGAAACCTCAGGGAAGCATGGGAATTACATATAAACAGAAATGCCTGAGCCCAGAATCAAACCCAGGACGTTTCTTGCTGTGAGGTATAGATGCTAATCACTACGCCACTATGTTGCCCAAACACCTCACAACACACCCTTTAATTCCTTTAAGTTTCAAGGTGTGGCCTCCATGGATTGGACTTGTTTGTTCAGCACATCCCACAGAGGGCTAATTTTCCTAAAACCATTCCTGAATAGGCTGCATTATCCTGCTGAATGTGACTACTACCGTTAGGGAACACCACTGCTATCAACGGGAATCTTGGTCTGCAATAGTGCAGGTTTCTTAGCAGAACATTGGGAAGAACATCACATTGCTTGCCTTCTTCACACAGTACATCCTGTTGCCACCTTTTACCAATGAAAGCAATGCACATGTACCCAGCTCTCCATATAATGTAAAATAAAATGTAATTCACTAGACCGTCTTCCATTGCTCCATGGTCCTTTGTAGACACTTTCAGGGGTGGAGAGAGGTCAAGCATGTGCACTCTGAGGAGATCCCACCGGCTAAACTCTCCATGCACATCAGTATCACCTAGTTGCCTAGGTAAATCTGTGCCTGTTTCACCATTTGTCCTTCTTTGTACCACTTTCATAGGTAGTAATGACTGCATACTGTGAGTGGCCCCTACAAGACCTGTGGTTTTGGAGATGCTCTGACCCAGTCGTCTGGCTATAATGTGTACCTTGTCAAAACCACTCAGACCCTTATGTTTGCCCATTTTTCCTGCTTCCAACATAGCAGTTTTGAGAAGCAGGAGTTTTGTTCACTTGTTGCCTAACACACCCCAGCTACTGATAAGTGCCACTGTAATGACTTTACCTGTCAGTGGTTTTGAAGTTACGGCTGATCAGTGTACGTACAGCTGCACATTGTGTTATATTACAACCTCAAATCAGAAAAAGGTTAGGACAGAATGTTGAAATTAATTGAATTCAAAACAGGAAACAATTAATTTTTAAGGAATCCCTGAACTGTACTTCAGAAAAAAACAATACTGTAGAACAATTAAATGGTTTAAATTTCTTCTTCATTCCTTCTCACATCATTTAAAAGACCTTTAGGAACTGGAGACACCATGTAATAAAGTGTTTCAGGTGATATTCTTTCCTTGCAAACAAGTCTTAAGGTGTGCAACAGCATGAGGTCATCAGTGTTCCATTGTTCTTTTTCCAAATTCCCCAGACATTCTGTTCATGCAGACCAGTCCAGCACCTGCACCCTCTTCTTCCGCACCCATGCCTTGCAATTTTTTTTGCATTGTCTTACTGAAATATCTATGGGTGTCCCTTAAAAAGATGGTGTTTCAGAATCTCAATGTACTTTTCGGCATTCATGCAGCCACCACTGAACCAACCTTTAGGAACTTGGACTCTGGATGGTCCTTTTTGTCATGTGATCATTTCTCCAAGTGAGACTGGTGGTGTAGTGGTTAGGGTGCCAAGCACATGATTGAGTGGTCATGGGTTTGCATCCCTGCTGGACCCCCACTGTGCTAAGACCCCTAGGGAAGAGTTTAACCACAAATGTGCACCTGTCCACCCAGCAGTATACTGTAAATGGATAGCAGTAAGAATATTGGGAAGGTAACTTAAGGCTACGTGAACCAATATATAAAAAGCTCAGGTTTTGTACAAATGTAAAAAAACCACAGCAGCCGTTTTGCCTTGAATATCGATTTGTCTGTCCACATTTCCACTCTGTGCTTGTCCATTCCACACTACTGGATACATTTAACATAAGGCTTTCTTTTTGCACAATAAAGCTTTACTGGTGTTTATGAATATAACTCTATATTTAGAGCTTGACAAAGGCTCCACTTCTGAAGTAATCCCTAGCCCATGTGGTTATATCAGTGAAAAAAAAAGATGGTTCTTGATATAGTCCCGTCTGAGGGATCGAAAATCACTGGTGTTCTTAGGTTTGTGTCCTTAAGCACTAAAGTTTCTCTAGATTCCTTGAATCATTTATTGATTTAATGCACTTTGGAGACTTCTTCCCTATTTAAAAAAAATATTTACACACACATTTTGACAATCTGAAGATTATTAGCTCAAAGATTTGGTCTTTCCTCAAATCACCATTTATGGTTTTATCTTATTATTAGCCCTAAATTTTCTCATCCCAACTGTTTTAAGAATGTGTAACAGGCCGGAAATGCAGGAATGGCTGTACATTAACAAACAAAAACAACGTCATGTTGATCACCTTGGGTCCATACCGTCTGAAAAACAAGTCAAAATAAATTTAGAAATCACTTTTTGATATTTCCATACTGTCCCAACTCTTTCTGGGTTTGGTTTTTATATATAGAAATTATTTTCATAATGGATTATTCATTCATTCATTTTCTGAACTGCTTAATCCTAATTAGGGTTGCAGGGAGGCTGGCGCCCATCTCAGCCAATGATGGGCGAGGTTAGAGTACACCCTGGACAGCTTGCCAGGCCATCGCAGAGCAGAAACGCGCTGATGGCATGCCTCTCAGACAGTAAGAGACATGGCTGGCCATTGATAACCCAGATAGCTGCATTGGGGGGACAACAGCGACAACCCGGTGATAGTGGGGGTTGAAGCCCAACCTTCGGATCAGTAATCCAGCATCCTACCACCAGGCCGCCACTGCCCCAAAATACTCTTTGTATATTTGTGTATATTATATGTGTTATAGGACTCATGTATCAAATAAAATGTAGAGATTACTATAGATATAGATATAGATAAAAATATACACGTATCTCTGAAAAACAAGAATTTTTTTTTTAAAGTTGCAGATTTTATTCATTCATTTATTCATTTATTTTCTGAAGCACTTAATCCTAATTAGGGGTTTGGGCTGGCGCCCATCTCAGCCGACTCTGGGCGAGGGCAGAGTACATCCTAGACAGCTCGCCAGGCCATCACTGGGCACTGATTTTAATATAAAATGTAAAAGAAAAAAAAAAAATTAGGATAGATAGATAGATAGATAGATAGATAGATAGATAGATAGATAGATAGATAGATAGATAGAGCTAGCACAGGGAGAACACACAGAAACACACAAACTCCACACAGAACACCCTCCCCAATCCTGGGATTTGAACCCAGGACCTTCTTGCTGTGAGGTGAGATTGGTCAACAATCGTACCTTAACCATTTCCTGTGCAATTTGTCTGGTCTTGTTAACATCCAAGATGACTTTTGCATCTCTTATAACAGCATACAGAGTCCTCCCTTTACACAGACTGAAAGACAGATGAAAAAAAACAACAGTTAGGAAACAGCAGTCATATAAATAAATAATTAAATAAATAAATAAACCCAAAACCCTGTCAATAATTTTCAACTCATTGCACAAAAGATTAAACGATTAGCAAATTCAATACTCAAGACATTTGGCAGACATTCTTTTCCAGAGTGACTAACATTTGCCATTTTTTTATTCAACTAAGCAACTGAGGGTTAAGGGCCCAACAGTGGCAGCATGTTGGTACCACACTGCTTGGTGGTACTGTGGCTTTAGCCACCCAACCTTTGGACCAGTAACCCAACCCTGGTTTAACTTTAAACATTGAAATGATCTTGGTGCAAAAACAAGATTATTTTATGTAAAAAAATAAACCCTGATTTCAGTCTAGAAATAAATGTCAGTATTTCAGATTGGCTTTAAAAAGGAAATGCTGGGCGATCTACTTTATTCATGATATTTACCTTGTTACAGTCTGATGCTATTTTAGTGGTGTAAATATTACAGATTTCTTATCACAGTTGCCATTGTAACATGAACCATGTGTTTAGGTTTTTTTGTTTGTTTGTTTTGTATTTGGTTTTTTTTAAATTAATGAATTAATTAATTTGTTAATTAATTAATAATTTTACAATTTATACTGTGATGTTTAAACATTGTCATTTTTGTAGAGGGCCGGCACAGTGGCCTGGTGCTTAGCACATGCACACACACACACACACACACACACACACACACACACACACACACACACACACACACACACACACACAC
>JAOUQZ010000027.1:3723842-3738547 GCA_028564935.1 Neosilurus hyrtlii
GCTGAGATGGGCGCCAGCCTCCCCGTGACCCTAAGTAGGAATAAGCGGTTCAGAAGATGAATGAATGAATGAATGAAGTATGATATCAAGAAGTATTTAGTCGAAGGGTTGTTATCTGCCGAGGTCAAACACCCTCCAATACCAGTATAATTCTCTATCAAACTAAAGCGGAGTTCTATAAATGTGTTTAACTGTAGTGCAGTGGTGTAGTGGTTAGCATGTTTGCCTCACAGCAAGAAGGTCCTGGGTTGGATTCCTGAGCTCGGGCGTTTTTGTGTGGAATTTGCGTTTTCTCCTTGTGCTGGTGGGGGCTACCTCCAGGTACTCTGGTTTTCTCCCACAGTCCAAAGACATGCACGTTAGACTAATGGACTGTTCCAAATTACCCCTAGGTGGGAGTGTGAATGGTTCTGTGTGTGTGTGTGTGTGTCTTGGCCTTGCGATAGACTGAGAACTGTTCAGGATGTACGCCACCTCTTTCCAAAGTCGGCTGAGATAGGCTCCAGCCTCTCCACAACCCTCGCAGGATTACATGGTCCGCCAAATGAGTGAGTAAGTGAAGATATATATAATTATAATTTATATGGATAGGCAGATAGTCACGTTACTGTTGCATGTGCCAGTTATGCATTAACTAATATTACGCTTATCTGATTACGATGATGCAACAATTTGTTCATGCCTTGGCAATGATGCAAATATTATTGGAATTATTACTAATTCTAGATGTTTTCTTATTTCTGATTGGTGGGATGCCATCTAATAATTCTTGGTAATGCATCATTGCCACTGAATAAGTTGGATGACTAGTGCACGATTGGTATGCGCAACACTGTAACATGGCTGTCTATTCTGAAAATATTCGTTCATCCATTCATTTTCTGAACCACTTAATCCTAATTCGGGTCGTGGGGAGGCGGCGCCCATCTCAGCCGACTCTGGGCGAGGGCAGAGTACACCTTGGACAGCTCGCCAAGCCATCACAGTGAAAATATATTGAAGGAATAATTAAATTGAATGAATGAATTATAGAATTCGGCTTTTGTTTTATAAGGAGAATTATTCGGTCTGAAAGGGAGTTACCTAAACAACCCCTAAACTGAATAATTCCCTACATCATGCTTCATCTCATTCAATAATTGCTTATTATCCCCCAGAAAGCAAACTAATCAGATTCTGCTGTTCCTGTGTACTGAAACAATTCAAAAGTAAACAGCCAGTCCTCATTACAGAGTTTTATTTGTGAAACTCATCTTAAAAAAGTTATTAATACATATTTATTTATTAAAATTTAGAATACACTATATATACCTGGGCTCTCTGACAGCTGTCTTCGGACTGTCAAATGGTCTGTTAAGAATAATCCCGGTTGTAAAGAAACTGATGTTATCGAAAAACTGTACTGCTGTGAGAGATCTCCATTAACTTGGCTACACTGCTTATGCGTATCAGAAAAGTGATCTGTCTATAAGTCTGGTGGAATCAAGTGCGGACTTTAAAGGATACATTTTTTTAGATGAAGGGATAAACAAACAAGCAAGCAAAAAAGTAAGCTAATAAATCAATAAATCAATAAATCAATAATGGCCCTGCAATAATCTGGCGAGCTGTTCAGGGTGTGCCCTACCTTCGTCCAGAGTCGGCTGAGATGGGCGCTGCCTCCCCGCAACCCTAGGTAGGATTAATCGGTTCAGAAAATGAATGATATCCTGCAATTCTTTCTTCCAGTGCTAACTTGTAAATGGCGTTTTATTTATTTATTTATTTTACTTAGCATGGATGGAAACTTTTTCAATCATGTAATAATGAGGTTCAGAAAGCAGATCTTTATGTTTATATTCAGTCTTCCTTCACTGTTTTAGTGAAACATTTTTAAATACAAGTGAAAATTTTAAACACAGAAGCACTGTAATTATAATGACCTTTTAAAAAAATTCCCCTTGAAGCAGAATGTCCAACGAGAATTCCTAAATAAAGGCTACTCCAATAGGATTGCAGTAAAAAACACAATTCACTTTGACATTAATAGCGGTGCTTAAGGTGACAGGTTTGCATTCCCACAATCTAAGGACATTATGCAAATAGGCTGTTTCAAATTGCCCCTAAGTGTAAGTGTTAGTGTGGATAGTTTTGTGTGTGGGCGTGTGTGTGTGTGTGTTGGCCCTGTGATGGAATGGTGAACTCTCCAGGGTGTACGCCAACTTTGATCAGAGTCGGCTAAGACAGGCCCCACCCTAGTAGGATTTCAAAGCAGTCTGGCAAATGAGATGAAGAGATATTTTTTGTGAACTGTTGCATGAACAATGAAAATCAGTAAATTGATGGATGGACAATAAGCTAACAAAAAGTCAGCAAGTTCACAGCTTTTTTTTTTTAATTTTGACTTTGCTATACTGTGTTAATCCCGCAGGGGGAAATTCTGGCTGTGCATTTAACCCATCCAAAGTGCCGGGACGCCACACTGTGGCGTCCGGAGAGCAGCTGGGGGTTAGGTACCTTGCTCTTCTGACCTTCAGCCATGAAGGTGGAGGAAGGGAAGGTGCTGCTAACCCCAAACCCTCTGACACACATTTTTCCTGCTGGTTCAGGAATCCAACCAGCGACGTTTTGCTCCTAATCCCGCCTCTCTCATCATTAGGCCACAGTAAGTTCAGTCTTAATCTCTCATTTTCTCACAACACAGATGGGTTAACAACACCTTCTTCTAATTCCTATGAGCTGCACATTGCTTTTTAATGAGCCTCATAAAAACACTTCTTTTAAACTTTATATGCGCTCACATAATCATATGTTGGTGTACTTCTGTGTGAAGTCTGAGTAATATATAAATTAATATTATAACAGTTAAATTTCATGCAGACATCCAAAGTTGGGCAGCATGATGGCGTAGTTAGCAGGTTAGTACGTCCGACTCATCGCAAGAAGCTCTTGGGTTCGAGTCCCAGCCTCGGATGTCTTTGCGTGGGGTTGGCATGTTTTCCGCATGCTTGTGTGGGTTTTCTTCAGGTACTCCAGTTACCTTCCACAGTCCAAAGACATGCACAGTAGGTTAAATGGCTTGTTCCTAATTGCTCCTAGGTGTGAATGTGAGTGTGAATGGTGGTGTGTGTGCGCTTTGTTCCTGCGATGGTATGTCGAACTTTTCAGGGTGTACCCTGCGTTCACCCAGCGCCGGCTGAGATATGCTCCAGCCTCTCCGTAACTCTAATAGGAGTGAGTGAGTGAGTGAGTTAGTAATCCAGAGTAAGCACATTGACTTACTTGCAGGTTTTGCACTTCAAGCCGAATAACATTCCTTTTCCACAGACGATACAAGTCTGTGACATCCAGTATTTAGTAGAAAATCTGTGAAAGATACAAAACAAGCATGTGGCTCATAACAAGAACATTGCAAAGCAGAACACCATCAATCTCAATTCATTAAAAATAAAAAACATTATTAACATGCCAGGCTTTAGTCATAAGGATTTGCTTTGACCTTTTGACTGCAATTCCCAGGATCATGCGATCGAGAAGCAATCGTATTTACCCAGTGGCCTTTTCATTGAGCGGCACACTACACACAATTATAAGCCCCTTTCGTCAATTTTCAATACAATGTAATTTAATTGTGCCTTTAAGTTGGGGGTGAAATGATCAGCTGTACGCCTGACAAATATTCCAGGAGGACAAAGGCCACACGATACACAACTGCAGAAAAATGTCTATTATTCAAATTTTAAAAAAGAAGTTCTGGGTCTCGTTCTGACTCTGTCTGTATGACGATCTTATTAGGAGACGTATCTGCTATGTGCTCAGCAATAAAACACTATAAAGATGGCTCTCTAACCGCAGATTCCCTGCAGAAGCACATACACTGACAGCTAATGGAATATGACTAATACACTCTGACAGATGAAATGTCTTCATTTAGATTGAGCCACTCTGTCGCGTAATAATGAAAAAAAAAAGGCACAGGCTATTCGAGCCACGTCACCTCACTTAGATTTGTTTTTACACCTGAAATATAACAGGAGGTATTTTTTTCTGCAGAACTTTAAAACAACTCCTACTCTGAGAACAACGTAAGGTTTTATGACTTAGTTTTATCATTTTAATTCAAGTATTATCCTGAGTTTGCAGCATGGATAATGTCTAGTATATGCTACAAGGGAATGGAGCAATCTGATTGGCACTTTCACATGATGTAATGTCATGTAGCCGTCACCTTATGACCGCCCCTCCCCAAAGTTTTAATATTGTCTGAAAGAGTTACGCTATTGAGACAAGAATGCATCGTGCATCAGTAATATAATTCTGCTTACATTGTTAAAAAGGGGTATTTTATTTTATTAAAAAATGTTTTTCTTATAAAAAAAAAAAAAGTGAATTTTATTTTATTCAAAAAAGTATATTTTGGCTCCTGAGTGGCGCATCGAGAAGGCGCGTGACTTACACCCCTCTCTGGTTGGTAGTGGCCATGTGATATGGAAGGCAATTCTTGAAGGCTGGAAATTGGATACGACCAAATTGGGGAGGAAGGGGGGGGGAGGGGGGGTGTATTTTACTTTAGCAAAAAAAGAGCTTTTTTTTAAGTTTAACTTTATGAAAAAGTGTATTTTATTTTATTACAATTTTTTATTTTACTTTATTTAAAAGCTGCATATTCATTTTATTGAAAAGTGTATTTTATTTTATTTAAAAAGGTGTATTTTTTTTATTTAAAAAGTGCAATTTTTATACAAAAAGTGTATTTTATTTAAAATATTTTATTTTATTGTAAAAATTATAGTTTATATTATATATAGTTTATATTTTGTTTATTTTGTTATATGTATTTTTGTATTTTATGAAAAAATGGAAGGTTTTTTTTTATTTATAAATTATATATATATATATATATATATATTTTTTTTTTTTTTTCCTTTTTTTTTTTTTTTTATTGCTTAAAACACCTAACAGTTTAAAGTGGAAGATAAGAGTAGAAGTAACCATCACTCAGATATTTATTTCCATTATCACGATTATATCCCAGCATGCAAAATATCACCACAAAGTTCCCATGTGTACAAGTACAGACGCACGGACAGACGGACACAATGTTCGCGACACAAAAAACAGATCAGTGCTCTACCAGTTTCACTCAAGTATAATACTCCGCTTGTGAAAAATTCTTTGGCTTAAAATCTTGGCTTACTTGTTTTCCTTGTGTTTCAAAGCACTTTTAGGAGCTGTTGATGGACTTGCCCTTTTGTTTCTAAAGGAGTAGTTTAACTGGTTGAAAGCTAAACTGAACTGTATATGTCATGTTTAAAATGTGTTAATATAAATATAATAATATAAAAAAATTGATTTCCTTTGCTTTGTTGTTAAGAAAAAACTTGTTTTCCTTTGCTTTGTTGTTCACCGGGCACTGGCGGGGAAGCATCTATCTTAGGGGCAAGGGTGCTATTTAGAACTGGCTTCAAGTGAGACATGGAGGAGGGAAGTAGAAGACGGTAAGTCACAGGATTGACCCGTCTCATTATCTTAAATGGCCCCACATACTGAGGGGCCAGTTTGCGGGACTTAACCCGGAGGGGCAAGTCCTGTGTGGCGAGCCAAACCCTTCTAGAGAGTCCTAGTCTCCATCTATGGTCAGCTGCTGCCTGGAGAGCTGAACATGCCTTCTACCAAGCCCGACGGCAGCGCTGAACAAGTTGTTCTGCCGTTGGGACCCCAACCTCCACCTCTTGTTCAGGGAACAGGGGCGGGGCATACCCAAACTGGCACTCAAACAGGGACATCCCCAGCGAGGCATGCCAGAGGGTGTTATGGGCATACTCTGCCTAGAAGAGGTGATCCGACCAAGAGAAAGGATTGGAGGAGACCAGTCACCTGAGAGTTCTCTCAAGGTCCTGGTTGACATGTTCCATCTCACCGTTTGACTGGGGGTGGTAGCCAGAAGAGAGGCTTGCCGAGGCCCCCAGCAAATGGCAAAAGGCTCTCCAGAAGCAACTGGCGAATTGCGGACCACGGTCTGAGACCATGTCAACCAGCATATCATGGCCACTTGGCGGAGAAGTAGGTCAGCTGTCTCCTTGGCTAAAGGCAGTCTGGGCAATGCAATGCATTTGCAGACTTTGAAGAATCGGTTGACCACCACTAAGATCACGGTGTTGCCCCTGGAAGGGGGTAGACCTGTGATGAAGTCCAACGCCAGGTGGGACCAGGGACATGATGGCACGGGTAGAGGGTGGAGCAGACCTGCAGGTTTAGCCCTTGGTTCTTTATCACAGGCACACACCCTACAGGCAGCCACGTCCTGGCCCATGCGGGGCCACCAGAAGCGCTGCCGCAGAAACTCCAGGGTGCTGCTAACACCCGGGTGAGCTGAAAAGGGGGCTGTATGCCCCCACTGAAGTATTTTGAGTCGTACAGTAGTCAGTACGTAGAGCCGGCCCATGGGGCCCCCACCTGGGTCTGGCTCCTTTTTTTTGGGCATGCTCGACCATCTTAACTATGTCCCAGCAAAGCAAAGTTAGGATTCAAGAGGGGTTATGGATAGGCTCCAGAAGTGCCTACTGACGGAAAAGGGCACCAGGTTTAGTGTTCTTCGATCTCAGTCGATAAGACAGCACAAAGTCGAACCGGATGAAGAACAAGGCCAACCTGGCCTAGCGTGGATTAAGACACTTGGCTTGTTAGAGATAAGTCAAGTTCTTATGATCCGTCCAGACCAGGAATTGATGTTGAACCCCCTCCAACCAGTGCCTCCACTCCTCTAGGGCTAGCTTCACGGCTAGGAGCTCCCGGTCCCCAACACTGTAGTTACGATCTGTAGGAGAGAGGCAGCGTGAGTAGAACGCACAAGAGTGGAGCTTGTTGTCCTGTCCAGAGCGTTGGAACAGCACTGCCCCTACCCCCACATCCGAGGTGTCTACCTCCACTATGAATGGAAGTTGAGGATCGGGAAGCTGGAGCACTGGGACAGTGGCTAAGCGATCCTTTAGCTCATCAAAGGCCCTCTGGGATTGAGATGTCCATTGAAACTGCCCTGAGGTCCTCTTTGTCAGGGCAGTAAGTGGCACTGCGATGGTGCTTAGGTTCCACACAAATTGGTGGAAAAAATTGGCGAAGCCCAGAAAGCTCTGAACGAGACGAAGCAATGTGGGACATGGCCAGGCCGTTACCACTTTAATTTCTTCTGGGTCCATGCTCAACTTTCCCTGAGACACCACAAATTCATGGAAGGTGGCCGACTGAGCATGGAAGATAGATTTCTCCAGTTTAACAAACAGGTGGTTCTCCATGAGCAGCTGGAGAACCCGTCTAACATGGGCTACGTGTTCTTACTATAGATAAGAATGTCATCTAGGTAGACAAATACGTAGCAACCCTGGGTCTCCCTCAGGACCTCATTGATAAACCATTGAAAGACAGCAGGGGTGTTCATCAGGCCGAAAGGCATAACAAAATACTCATAATGCCCTGACGGGGTGATGAACACTGTCTTCCAGTCATCGCCTTCACAATTCCAGATAAGGTTGTAGGCACTGCGCAGGTCCAGTTTTGTAAAAACAAAGGCCTGCTGCAATGCCTCCCACCCCTGTCCTTCTTCCCCACGATAAAGAACCCAGCCCCTGCTGGGGAGGTGGATGGCCATGTGAAGCCCAGTGCCAGTGCCTCCCGGATGTACTCGTCCATTGTCTGGTGCTCAGGACCTGATAGGGAAAACAGCGGACCCCTGGGTGGGCTGGTACCAGGCAGGAGGTTTATGGCACAGTCAAATAGCCAATGTACTGGCAGGGGCTGTGTCTTTCTGTAACGTGTCGACGACTGAGGCATCGTCGCCACCGGCCTTATTTATTTAGGGCCCAAATGCTAAGCCAGATATGGGGACTAGAATGCAGACAGGTGGAAAAATGGAAACAAGGACGATGGGAGAGAGAACCGGCCTTGCCTAAAAATTGCAGGTAACAGCAGGAGTACCCACTCTCTCAACAGAAACCTTTTATTCTTTTATCTTTTATATTCTTTTCTTATTCTTTCTTTTTCTTCTTTCTTTTCACATTTAACAAAACATAAACACAGCACCTGGTCACATGAAACCCAGGGAAAGAAATACCATATACCGGCTGTGAAATGTGTGGCTTCACACATACAAAGACCCAGCACCTTCTAAACAGTGCTGGCTTCTTAAATAGGCTTTGTGCCAAGTGGTTAATTGCCAGCAGGTGCGGCTCCTCTCCCCCTACTGGAGGGAAGGGTGTTGGTGGTGTGCCGCCTTCTGCTGGTTGGTGTGGGAACAGCAGGCCTGGAGTCTGGCTGTCTCCTCACACTTGTGTTTTCTCTAGTATATACTAAAACACCTTCACAGAGTGTGGTTTACAT
This sequence comes from Neosilurus hyrtlii, assembly GCA_028564935.1. Classification (NCBI taxonomy): domain Eukaryota; kingdom Metazoa; phylum Chordata; class Actinopteri; order Siluriformes; family Plotosidae; genus Neosilurus; species Neosilurus hyrtlii. The sequence goes on from JAOUQZ010000027.1 coordinate 3,732,195, forward strand.
TCTATTCGATACTCTATTTTTGTTTCAGAACAGACACCACTAGCCAAACAGCTATTAGCCTAGCCGTTCAAGGTGAACCTCATATTTGCCTCGAGTCGGCTGGAGTTGACTCCAGCATCTCCGCAATGCTATTCAGAAAAAAGTGTGGCTCATGCACGAGGAGTTCATAATATTCAAATATAAACTATAGAAATCTTGTTTTCGTTAGCTTTATTGTGTTCAGCGTAGACACCTTTACGAAGCATTTTTTATGCTTAAGTGAGTAGGCAGAAGAGATGAGAAGGGATGGCATTAGCTACACAGAGTCTCAGAGCTATTAGCTGCTTCAAAGCTCAAATCACCTGGCCTGCCTCAGTGTCATCATAATGATCATAATGATTTTCATTGTGTTTCAGTACAGTACCACTACAGCTCTGTAAAGGGTTTTAAGGAGCCACCCTTACACAGCCCCAGTGAATACCTTTGATCTGAAACTCTGACTAAACCCCAACTCATCTCACTAATGCTCCTACAACCACACCCAAAAATCTAGTGAAAAGCCAGAACATTCATTAATCTGCAAAACGTCATATCCTACTATTCTCAGACGACTCTGGGCAAAGGCAGGGTACACCCTGAATGCTCACCAGTCCATCACAGGGACAACACACACACACACACAAACACACACACTCATTCACACTCACACCTAGGGGCGATTTGGAACAGCCAATTTACCTACTGTGCATGTTTTTGGAAGTACCTAAAGGAAACCCACACAACCACGGAAAGAACATGCAACCTCCACACAGAAACGCCCAAGTCGGGGAATCAAACCCAGGACCTCACACCTAGAGGCAATTTGGAACAGCCAATTAGCCTAATGTGCATGTCTTTAGACTGTGGGAGGAAACCGGAGTACCCAGAGGAAACCCACAATGCATGAGGAGAACATGCAAAAGACCACAACTCAAACCCAGGACCTCCTTGCTCTTTACTGAACAGTGGAGGTTATTATAGCATATCAATCAGCCAGACATTAAATTTACTACTTTCATTAGTCTTAAAACATATTTCAACCACCAGCCTTAATAAAACTGTTATTATACATCATTAAATGTTATTAAAGACATCATTTAAGTGATTTAAAACAATATGCAGCCTAATATGCCCCACATACAACCATCTTGCAAGTAACACTCTCTTTGAAAGGGTAGATGAATAGATATTATGCAGTGGCTCAGTCCTGTCTCATTTTGCAGGCAGTGAGACACTTTGCAAGTCAATATGAGTTGAAATGTCACATCCGTAATGATGAAAGTAGCCCACAGTAAATTGCTTAAAATTCACTGAAATAAGTTAAGGGTCCGCGCTTGTCTGCTCCTGTCAGTTCTAGTGAAGGAAGCGTTTGGTCCCACTCCTCTGGGTTAACGCTTTTACTCCAGGGTTAAGTTGAATTTGGGGGCAAATCGGGGCCAGTCGCTCTCATCAAAAAAGTTTTAATGTAGACTTTTTTATTAAGCAAGACTAAAACTGAAAATGTCACTGTGGTAAGAGAATGCTTTTTATATCACTAATGACGTCATGCTTTTACGTGTTGCAAAAAAACATTTACAGTGGTGAACATTTACAGTGGTGCTTGAAAGGTTGTGATCCCTTAAGAATTTTATACGTTTCTGCATAAATATGACCTAAAACATCATCAGATTTTTACACAAGTATATATATATATATATATATATTGTCTGCATTCATTTTTTCTTTGTCTAATCTATTTATCTATCTATCTATTTATTTATTTATTTATCCATTCAATCATTCATTCACTCATTCATTCATTCATTCATTATCATGCCTTTAGTTTTTTTCTCTCCAGCTATGGAGTCAAAGGGCCAATGAACTCCATCATTAGCACCGAACAAAGTTTAAAATAATTGTTTCATTTTTGGGGTAACAGATGTTTTACCCACATTTCTTCTTACAGTAAACATCCAACATTGATCTCTTCCGTTGTTCTCTTCCCCGTCAATGGCATTTGGGAGAACTGGTAATTCAGTCCACACACAGCTGCTTGAGGCAGGCAGACAAGCACTCGTCTTAATTGGTCTGACATTTTTAACCATTTCACACCACCCCCCGACTCCCCAACACACACAAACACACACACACGAATAATAAATGTTATATTTAGGCTTGAACATAGCATGTATTATTTCAACCTACAGTCTCAAGTCAATTCACAGTGGGCAAAAATGCATGCTGGTGAAAAAAGCTCCAACATCCACCAAAAGTGGGGTAAACTTCTTTTTCGGCAAAAATTACCAAAATGGGCATGGATCAAAGTTTAAGCGCCATAGAATTGAAAAAGTGTGTGTGATTTGCACACCTTTTAGTAGTGGTTACCATGTCCACCTCGCAGCAAGAAGGTCCTGGATTCAAGTCCCTGGCTTGGGTGTTTTTTTTTTTTTTTTTGTTTTTTTGGGGGGGGGGTGGGTTGCATGTTCTCCCTCTGCTTGTGTGGGTTTCCTCCGGGTACTCTGGTTTCCTCCCACAGTCCCTAGGTGTAAGTGTGAGTGTGTTGGAACTGCATCAGGTGGGTGAGCTGTTCAGGGTGTATCCTGCCTTCACCTAGAGTCGGCTGAGATAGGCTCCTTCCTCCCCACGACCATAGGAGGTTTAAGAAGTCCGCCAAATGAATAAATGAATGATTTACTGGGACTTAGCTGTGTTTTAAACTGTACCGGTGCACAGCACAATACACCCTGATCCAGTTAACACCCTGTACTGCACACTGGTTCTCACTGCAGTACACATAACAATTATACACCTACAGTGAGGTGGATATCAGTGGATAATTCCAGAGAGGGAGCATCAGCACTGCCACCAGTAGAAGCACCGATTCTCAGTGCACTTTACACTCTCTCACTGACCCATAGTGGTTAGCATGTTGACCTCAATGCAAGAACAAGATAGAGAGAGAAACAGAAAGAGAATTTTATGTCGGTTTTAAATTATTCCATTCATATAATTCTAAGCTTCATGTATCTAACCCTCAGCTTTATCTGCTCAGTCCTGGACCATGGTCTTCATCTGTCCAGCCATAGGATTTAGGTTTATGCCTTGCCTCGGGGTTTATATTCCCATCCCTGGGTTTTAACTGCCTGGCAATTGGCCTAATGTGTCTAGCCATGGGCTTCATCTGTCTAGTTGGTCTAGGTTTCAACTAACAAGGCCTGGACTCTGTCTGACCAGTCCTAGGATTAGTCTGTGCTTTATCTTCCTTAGTTTTTTTTTCCAGTCCAGTCCTATGCTTTGTTCACCTAACTCTTAGTCTCATCATACTATCCATTCTCTTTCTTCATCCAATCAACTGATGGTTTCATCCTTCCAGTGAGGGGCATTATTTGCCCAACTTTGGACATCTCCAGCTAAAGCAATGAATAGCAAAGCAAACGCTGGGCTCTATCTGTCCAATCAGGCTTCTTTTTTCCAAGCAAAGAGATCATCTTCCCAACTATTAGATTCATTTACTCAATCACGGGCATTTTCCACCCAGTTTTGGGCTTCACCATATCAACTGTGGCCTTCAGTTAAACAGGAACTTCATCTGCTCTACACTGTTTTTTTAGTAACCCAACCAGGGGCCTGTCTTTGTCTGTCTGCCCAAACAAGGGGTTCTTCCACAAACCTTTTGAACTCATCCACCTACCAAGAGACTTTGTCCTTCTACCGTGTTTCCCCGGTAATAAGACCTACCCTTACTTCGGCAGTACAGTCCAAAATAAGCCCTACCCCGAAAATAAGCTAAATCCAAATTTTGTCCGCACCCTCCCCTCATTTTCTATGAATGCATGCTGAGTACAAGAAAGCAGTTGTGGAGGAATCACTTACCTGTTTATTGAAATAGCTGTTAATGTTAAATAAAATAAAACCTACCCCAAAAATAAGACCTATGGTGTTTTTTGAACGGAAAAAAAAATAAGACAGTGTCTTATTATCGGGGAAACACGGTAAATAATATAGGGGTTTCCAGAGAGTGAGTCAGAATAGCTCTGTGCTTTCTCCACCAGATCAGGGATTTCATCCCCCATTCATCCCCCACCTTCACCATAGAAATCAAGTAATAAAGGCACAAATTTTAGAATTATGGAGTCACTGGGAAATATTAAGACCCCAGTAAAATAGTGATCCCAACAAGAAATCAGTTAATTCACAGTACTTCCACGGAGCCATGACCAAGAGGTGATCACACTAGCAGTGCGATAGAAAAGCGAATGTTGCAAACGGCAATTCGTAGCTGTCGCTTTTCATTCTCAAAACCTTGCCGGGTGACATTCACGACATTGCGTTTTGGTCGCCTGGTTCATGAAGTCACCGTAAAAAAATTTCAAACATGTTTGAAATTTTTGCAAATGTCGCAAAACGAGGCTGTAACGCAGAGTAGTCTCAATCAGTCTGCACATATCGTGAGAAAGTCACAAAGTTTTTGTTTTGCTCGCAAATATCATCGTACCTTCATTTTAGGTTCACTGGGAAAAGCGAGAAGTTGGAGACTTCCCTGCGGAAAGTTTAAGAAAAGTTTGAAACTTGCTGCTATCCACCATATTCCATATATCTTGTCATCAGTTGTATTTTATTTGCATTTTGTTTGCGCTAATAACATGCGAATAAAAAGCCACGGGTTTGAGGACACAAAGCGAACAAAACGTGACTGATTTACGATGAAAGATTCGGGGTTTTTTTCGCCAAACATCCGCAAACCAATCACAAATCACTCACAAATCGGTCGCAAAGTGTAGCGACAAAGTGTAACTTTCATGCAATATACGTATTTAAGCCTCCAGCATGTGGCAAAACATGTCATGTCATGTTATTTTCGGAACCGCTTAATAATTAGGGTCACAGGGTCGCAAAACATCATGGTGCGAATTTCAAAATTCACAAAAAAAAAATTGTGTCAGTTGCTTATCTATCACCCCCTTACCAAGACTGTAACTGAGAAAGCAATATTATTTATTAAAATGCATGAATACAATAAATTGCAGCACTTTTTTTTTGAAATACTGACAATCTGGGAGGAAAAGAGATGTGTGAAGTTACCTGTGTTTGATAGAGTTTCCCAAGTCTCTACGAGGGATCTGAGGGGACCAGCGAGGAACTAAAAGAGTGTCTGGAGAGGAAAAAAAACACAGACAAGAAGAGAGAGAAACAAGATAAATTTACTCTCATTGCATTCATTTGCCGAACCGCTTAGTTCTACTGGGGTCACGGGGAGGTTGGAGCCGACACTGGGCAGAGGGTACACCCTAAACAGATCACCAGACCATCTCAGGGCCAACACACACACGACCGTTCATACTCCTGCTAACACTGAGGGGCGATTTGGAACAGCCATTTAGTCTAATGTGCATGTTTTTGGACTGTAGGAGGAAACCTGAGTACCTGGAGGAAACCCATGTATTCATGCGGAGAACATGCAAACTCCACACAGAAACACCCGAGGCCGTGACTAGAACCCAGGACCTTCTTGCTGTGAGGCGGACGTGTTTAAAATTCAGGACACAAGGCAAAAATGTAACGTGCACACAAAAATGTCAAAGGTGAAGTTTTAAGTAAAATTACAGGATCTACGGAAGAAAGGCTGCAATTATCCCATCAAGCAAAACGTCCAAATCATCATCATCAACATCATCATCTCGAGCTTAGCATCGCTAATCAACACAAAACAAAGCTATTAATTATGCAAACATTAAATCGCAGCTGCCTGAAACAATACAATGTAAATACCACAGAGATGAATGAGAACCTTTTACAGCCATCAGCAACATTCTCTCCTGCAGAAATACTGCGTTATATAAACAGGCCACAATTAGAGAGAACGATCATAACCTGCTGCGTGCTGTCATCGCTCAAACCGAGGAAACCCAATAATACGGGAATACAGGCCAGTTCGGCAGTAATCATATTTGTGCCCTGCAGTTCTGTTAGTTCAAAAGGACATTCATCCAATAGAAAGACAGTCACTGGCCAATTATCGGTCATTTCTTTTTGATTAAAGGCCTGAAGACAGCGGCGTGATCATACGCAACATACGTTTAACCACAAAGAGAGTGAAAACTGGAATTTTATTTTATTAATTAACTTATTTATTTACTGTTTTTTAAATTAAAAAAAAAAGTTTTAAATTTAATTAACTGCTCTTTGCCGATGACGTTGTCCTTTTGGCTTCATCGAGCCGGGACCTTCAACTCTCGCTGGAGCGATTTGCAACTGAGTGTTGGTTCTCAGTCGGAAAATGGTGGAATGCACCCTCCGGGTCGGGAATGAGGTCTTGCTCCAAGTGGAGGAGTTTAAGTATCTCGGGGTCTTGTTCA
>JAOUQZ010000027.1:3789751-3792251 GCA_028564935.1 Neosilurus hyrtlii
AGTTCCCTCAAGATAAACTAGAATCCACCAACTTCCATCAACATCAACACTATTCCACCAAGTTCCCTCAAGATCAACACGATTCCACCAAGTTCCCTCAAGATAAACTAGAATCCACCAACTTCCATCAACATCAACACTATTCCACCAAGTTCCCTCAAGATCAATACGATTCCACCAAGTTCCCTCAAGATCATCAGGATTCCACCAAGTTTCAAGATCATCAGGATTCAACCAAGTTTCAAGATAATCAGGAATCCACCAAGTTTCAAGATTACCATGATTTTACCAAGTTCCATCAAGATCATCACGATTCCACCAAGTTACCTCAAGATCAACAAAAATTCACCAAGTTCCCTCAAGATCATCAAGATTCAATCCCACAACACTTCACGTTCATCCCAATTCTCTCAAATCCTGGAGATTGCAGACATTGTGCACCAGTGTAATCCCAGGGTGAGAGAGGAAACCAAGTACCCAAAGGAACCCTATGCAAGCATGGGGAGTGTATGCAAACTCCACACAGATACGCTCTTGCCAAATCTGAGACCCAAACCCAGGACCCTCTTGCTCTGAGGTGGATATACTATCACTACTCCACCGTGCTGACCACATCAAAGCCAGGAGCCAATCATTTCAGATCTCAGAAATCAGAATGTTGTCCTTTCAGGCTCTTTTGCTTCTGCTTATAAAGGTGAAAGGTTCGAAATATTTAGGTGTATTAAACCTACTAGGGTCCCGGGGAGGCTGGAGCCCATCTCATACGACTCTGGGGGGGCGGCATCAGTCCATCACATCTTGCCAACCCATCACATGGCAAACACACTCAACTATTCACACCCACACCCACAGCTAGGGTCAGCTGGAAACAGCCAATTAGCCAAATGTGCATGTCTGTGGACTGTGGAAGGAAACCGAGGTACATGGAGGACACCCATACAAGCATCCTAATTACGGTTGCAGAGAGGCTGGCACCCGTCTCAGGCGATTCGGGACGAGGGCGGTGTACACCCTGGACAGCTCGCAGGACCATCACAGGCCAACACTTATACAACCATTCACTCTCACTCTCACACATAGGGGCAATTTGGAACAGCCACTGTGCATGTTTGTGGAACGTGGGAGGAAACCAGAGTACCCAGAGGAAACCCATGCAAGCACGGCGAGAAAATGCAAAATCCATACAGAAACTCCTGAGCCTGAGAATCAGCCTTCTTGCTAAGAGGCAGACGTGCTAACCACTGCGCCACGGTGCCGGCGACAGTTAAATATAACTGATTGAAATAAAATACATTAGCCATACATTTCAATGTTTGGGGACGACAGTATACTTTATTCATCACAGTTATCCGTATTTCAAATTCCCCAGGGTCGACAACGGCGCAGATCAAACCTGCAAATGATCACTTATTAGGCGAATTAAACGGAGCAGAAGGTGTTAGTTTTCTCCTTTCGTGTCCAACTGGTGTTAACTAACGTCAACAGCTACGTCAACTTAATAAGTAATACAATTAAATAATACTGGGCTGTATTTCCTGAGCAGAGATTTAATTACTGTACATACAAGTAAAATATTCTTATAATTCCTTTCATGCTTGCTTTTTAAAACAAAGCGATTCATTTGAGTAAGTTTTTTTATTGTGGGGCGCCAAAATGTACAGAAAGGGCCCTGTGTTTAAAGACCGACACGTAAAGATAAATAAAGAAGAGTATAGTAGGGTATATAAGCGTGCAAAGTACACACCAGTGGAGAATAAACAGCTCGGAAGATGTCGTATGTGCAAAATTAGAGGTAGTTTTAACACTAGTGCGGATACAGTGCAGTATTTCAGCAGTGTGTGTGCTTCAAATAACAAGCACACACACACACACACACACACACACACACACACACACACACACACACACACGCATCCACCTCCCCTCACGGTGGGGTATCCCTTCTTCCAGTCAATGCCAGAGGGAGTCCCTTGTTTTTCCTTCTCTTTTCTTCTCTTGCATACATTTGGGGGCTTAGCATGACGCAAATAGCAATTAAAATCCCAGGAGCAAACAAACAAACAAAAAACAAACACAATGCAAATCACGTGAACGATTCTGTCAACACAAGGCCCCATGTTTGCAAGGAAGGAAACTGAAGAACCTATTTTTCTTTCTTTTTTTTCTTTTTTTTTTTGCACCACCTGCAGAATGCGCCTCACTGCAGCTTCTTCATTTATTACCCCCCCCCCCACACACACACACACAGATGCAATAAATGCAATAAAATAAAAGGGACATTGTGTCCAGTAGTGATAAGCAGTTGGAGAGCGAGTGCTGAATCTACATGATGGAGGATGAGTGGAGGGATAAGTGCTGGTGGTGTTGCTGATGCTGATGCTGCTGATGAGGATGATGATGGTGATGATGATGATGATGATGGCCTGTTACCTCGAGCGTGCGGATTTCTTTTTGCGTCAGGTCGTTGGATGTGGCACATTTGGTCCTGAGCCCCTCCAGG
>JAOUQZ010000027.1:3797251-3799937 GCA_028564935.1 Neosilurus hyrtlii
GTGTGTGTGTATTGGCCCTCCGCTGGTCTGGTGACTTGTTCAGGGTGTACCCCGCCTTTGCCCAGAGTCGGCTGAGGTAGGCGCCATAAATGAACACGCACCAAGCTGTCAAAGAGTAATAACGGGAACTAACAACAGGAACTAGCGTATTCCCTATATGTATCAAAACAATAACTGTAATCATAGAATGTTTTTTATTGTTGTTGTTGTTGTGTTATTTAATGTCACTATTTATTGTGAAAAAACTAATATAAGATATTCCAGGATACTCAGAATAATCAAATGCTGGGTTGTAGCATGAACTATCTCTGCATCGTATCAGGACTTAGTACATCACTTTATTTTCTCATATCCACACTACCTGTCGCACGAATGAGTGAGAGGCAGGACGATGGCATAGTGATTAGCACATCCCTCTTACAGCAAGAAGGTCCTGAGTTCAAATCTCAGGCCCAGGCGTTTATGTGTGGAGTTTGCATGCTCTCCTTGAGTGGGTTGTGGGTTGGCGTGGGTTGGCGTGCTCTGTGTACTCCGGTTTCCTCCCACAGTCCAAAGACATGCACATTAGGGTTAATTGGCAGTTCCAAATTACTCCAAAGTGTGAATGTGAGTGTGAATAGGTGTTTGTATGTTGGCCCTGTGATGGTCTGGCGAGCTGTTCCGGGTGTCGCTCTGTCTTCATCCAGTGTTGGCTGAGATAGGATCCAGCCTCCTCGCAACCCTAGTAGGATTAAGCGGTTCGGCAAATAAGTGAGTGGGTAAAAATAAGAGGACTACTGCAAATATTACCATGCATTTTTTTCCCACACACATTTACATACTGAGCGATGTTCAGAAATACAGTATGATACAGCAAGATTACATCAGACGTAAACTATTATAAAATCTTACTGATGCTTCCTAAAGCTCAGGTGCAGCTTTCAGTCTTTACACTCCTCTTAATGCACCAGGACTTGTAATGAAATGAAAAATATTTTAGAGCACAACAGTTCTTATTACACACACACGCACACACATCATACAAAAGTGATGTTTTTGATGGTCCCAGGTGTTAAATTGCTGTTTCAAGACTTGTAATTCTTACATTGAATACTTTGCAAACACCAGCATTCTGTACCGAAATAGCCTTTTTCTCCTGAATGCCTCTCTGTCATAACAAAATTGTACTTATTGTGTGTGAAGACCTACATAAATAAGTGAAGGTGAAAACTAAATTGCATTCTTGCCACTTTTCTCTTGCAGTGGACGCTACAATTTCAAAAAGCGGTATGTTTTCCAACTTTAAGGAAATAAAAAATGGAATATAATGTTTATTATTATTAGTAATATTTACAATCTCACTACACCAGCCTCCTTTTCTATCAACAGTCATCCTGCATAAGCTCAAGTTGCTTGGACGCATTTCTCACATGGAGAAGGTTGAACCCACAAACATCTACTCACTATATCAGCCCCGCAATGGGAGGAGACCACTGGGAGTCTAAGAATGCAAGTTTAAGAATGGATTGATCCCAACAATTATCTCTTAGACGAGGACATCATGTGCACTGCCCAAGACCAAGCCAGTAGGAGAGACCTTGCAGTTGACAATACCAACATAACTGACCAATAATGATGATAATAATGATGATGGTGATGATGATGATTAGTAGTAGTAGTAGTAGTAGTGTGTGTATGGTGTGGACCACAATGAACCAAGTATCTGGAATTTGGGCAACAAGTTGGTGAAGTGGTTGGCTCGTCCGCATTGCAAGTTCCAGGTTCGGTGAGAGAACTTCATTGTGGAGATTGCATGTTCTCCTCATGCTTGCATCTGGCTTTCTCCTTTTTTTCCAGTTTCTCCCACAGTCCAAAGACGTGCACATTAGGCTAAGTGGCTGTTCCAAATTGCCCCTAGATGTGAGTGTGTTGCACTGCAGTAGACTGGCAAGCTGTTCAGGGTGTATTCTGCCTTTCCCTAGGATTGGCTTGGATAGGCACCAGCGTCGCCACGACCCTAGTAGGACAATGAATGATGAATGAATGTTGCTCATTCTGACCCATACAAGCTGTTTCCTCTTTGTACTGTATGTGTGTTGGTGATGAAGATATGATCATGATAAAGGTTGGCAGTAAATGTTGGCAGTTCACCAGTAACCAGGATGTAGGAACACACCTGAAGAGCACACCTGGCACTACTCAACCTGCCCAGCAGGTATCACACCTCTAAAACACAGTTCCATCCCTCATACTGTCAGGAACACATGCAGCTTGAGCAGGTGTGCTGTTTCCCACTACGTGAACCTGAAGCGGAGGTAGTAGTGTGGCTATGCATCTCAGGCTTTGGTAAACCTATTAAAATTGAGCTAATATTTAAATTACAGTCTAAGGAACCATCTTCTCTAGGCCTCACCGGTTCCTCATGTACGTTGATGTGTGAAAGACCAAGCAGATTCAATCCGTTCCCAATTTAGTAATTTAATTAAATAAATCAGAATAATTACAATACATGTGATATTGCATGCGGCCGCGTTTCACCCTTTCCAGCGATCAGACGATGTGAACCCTATCCTTTCTCCGGTCCCAAGTTTTGATCCTAATCAGGGCGTTTCCAGCTTGTCGACTGTCCATGCGTGTGTGTGTGTGTGTGTGTGTGTGTGTGTGTGTGTGTGTGTGTGTGTGTGTGTGTGTGTGTGTGCGTGTGTGT
>JAOUQZ010000027.1:3800037-3812807 GCA_028564935.1 Neosilurus hyrtlii
GCGTTCGGGAGGCATTCTAATCAGATACCCGAGCCACCTCAACTGGCTCCTCTCAACACGAAGGAGCAGCGGTTCTAAAAAAGGATCACTATAATTACAACAATTAAAGTGGAGAGACTGTTTTTAAAAAATTGCCGCCAAGGTTAATGCAGTGTTATTGTTAAACACCTTGAAATAAAGCTGAAAGTCTCCTCTAATCATATCGTGGTGACTGTATTTAAAAATCACTGTGATGGTCTATGGGGGCAAAATGATGAAAGTTTTTTACCTGCAGATTTGGCGTCATGGAGAGGTGGCATTTTGTACATATGACACCAAATGCTTTGTACCGGTTACATGAAAGCTTGCAAGGCAGAGGATGCATAATCCACAATTCAAATAAGCTTCAGATACAGAAAACGGATCTTTTCTTTTCACCTCTGCCGAGAAGGTTCTGGTTACCCTGGTTTTATTTGGTGGTTTATTTGTTAGCAGGATTTGGATGCAGAAGACTCTTTCTATTAGAATTCAAAGATGATCCAGATAAAATTCTTGATTCCGGAATTCTTGAAAAGATTCTTCAGCATTGTGAGACAGGAGGATTATGGACATTTTGCTCCATATGGGGAGCTGTTGGACTTGGTGAAGATTTGCACGCTCCAAATTCTCCTGTTTGTTTTTGTTTAGCTTTATATATAATTGATTAAATATGTGACCCATCACAGCAAAGAGGGTATTAAGACAGAAATTATTATTGGTATATTTTGTACATGGTTTCCAAAGCTTTAAAATGATAGCAGATTTTCTAACACAATCATCTAGTTTTGGAATAACCAAATCTGCCAGGAATTTTCAGCCTTTTATGCATGCAGCTCTGGAAAAAAGCCTTGCATAAAAAGATCAACAAAGCATTAAATCATTCCCACTTTGCTGTGATGGGTCAGGTTTGATATAAATGAGGTGGAGTTCTTAGTAATATGCATGTAAATAAATAAGCTAATGATAACATTAAATAGTACAGATGAACAGTAATCATTATAATTTAACCTGTTAAAATTAATTTTTACAAGGAAATTAGTTTGTACCCAGAATCTGCAAATACAGTAATAGACGTTGGACTTTGTGTATAATTAGAAAGATTTTTAAATGTGTTTCGTTTCCTCTACAAATAAGGTTATGTTTTATTTGATATTGTTATTAGGGGTGGGACGATCAAACCAAAGCCAGAGTAATTTATTGATAAGAGCCATTTACAGATTTAATAATACCGTAAATACTGTGGCACGAGTTGCTATTTTTCCAAAAACATTAACCCTTTTGTTTTTTTTTGGACATTGACACCTGAAAACAACAAAAACATGCTTTTCTGTGTCTCCATCACAACTCTGAATGATCACTGGCTGTTATTTTGTGTTTACAGTTCTTTCGGTATGTGAGACGTTTAACAGAGCAGGTCGGATTTCTGTCTATACAGACGACACAATCCTGTCTGCTCAGCCTTCACCGTGTCATAGAATATATTCATACTGTGGAGGAACAGCTAGACATATTTTGCTGCAGCTATATATATATATATATCGGTTGCATGGGTCATGAAGTTGCAAGGACTGAATTTGTTAGGAAGATTCAGCATTTGATGTTTGGGACCATTTTTCTTTTTAAAATCTTGCCTAAGGCATCAAGAACGGAACAGTGGCGGTGCTGACGAAAGCGAGGAAAAGAGGCAAATATTCAACCAATCCAGATTTCAGATAACAAATTAAATACTCGAGTCGGCTCGCTTGACTCCTCAACTGATAACTCTAACAAGCTGCACACTGCCGATTTCCATCCCTACTTGTTATATCTTTCATTACATATTTTTTTCCCAGCTTGGTAGTGGTTTGCACTCTCTGAATGCATTTGTTGTTGTTTTTTAAGTATTTTGTGTTTTGGCATTACTGACCTTTCTGAGAAAAAAATGGATTTCATGTTTTAATGATTTTCTAGAGATTTTTGTTGATTGGGGGTCTCTGTCTGCCTCATATGTATTTATCTGTGTGTGTGTGTGTGTGTGTGTGTGTGTGTGTGTGTGTGTGTGTGCGCGCGCGCGCATGTGTGTGTCTTTTAGGCCTGGTGAAAATAGCTTCCAGACTGGGCTTGAGATTGCTGCCACCTCGAAAGAAGATAATAGTGATGATTATGGGTAATCACTCTGCTGGGAAAAGCTCCTTTATTAACTGGTAAATAGGATTTCGTATCGTGTTGCTTAAAGGAAAAGTTTTAGATCGATTGGGCGTACAGATTTCTGATTTCCTTCTCATCATTAATCAGACCACGACATCCGCACTTGTCCTGATTTTTAATTTTCTTTCTTTCTTTTTTAATTATCCCAGGTATGTCGAGGAGCATATTCAAAAAACAGGCGTTGCCATAGAAACGCAAGGGTTCACGTTCATAACCAGTGGCAGAAAACGAGAATCGCTGACTGTAAGTTCTTTTTCTTGACGTGGTGTTGAATAGTTGTGTAGAGGTTACAGTTAGCCTGATGTAAAGCACCTCTCATAACGGCTTTATTACACAACGTGTTATTACACATGGATTGCATGGTATGATTTTTATATTTATTTCTAATATGGTTTTTAACATAAATGAAGTACTTCAGTTACAGGGAAACAGGAAGTTATGTAGTTTTCAGTAAACAGAAAGTGTGTCTAGATCTTCAGATTGTAAGAGGATTTTTGTTTAAGAAAGTGCAGCATACAAAACAGGACAAAATGCTGCAGATGAAACTGGGTGTTCGAGAAAGTGCAAGAGACTTAACCTTTGTGCTTAAGAAAGTGCTGCAGAACAAACTGGGTGCACGAGAAAGTGCCACAGGCCGCACTGGGCGTTTGAGAATGAGCTGCAGATAAAATTGGGCATTCTAGAAAGTGCCACAGACCAAACTGGGCATTTGAGAATGTGTTGCAAACAAGATTCCATGAACAAAGTGCAGCAGACAAAACTGCACATTCAAGAAAGCAACACGAACCAAGCTGGACATTTGAGAAATTGCGGAAGACGAAACCGAGCGTTCGAAACATTGCCACAGGCGAAACTGACCATCAAAAAAGTGTCACCGACAAAACTGGGCATTTAAGAAAATGCTGCTGACAACACTGACTATTTGAGCAAGTGCTGCAGACAAAACAGGACAACTGACAAAGCGGAGCAGATTAAACTCTGCTTTCAAGTAAGTGCTGCAGACGAATTTGGGCATTTGCGAGAGTGCTGCAGACTAAACTGGGCAATCAAAGAAAGGTGCTGACTAAACAGTTTCGTTTGCTGAATGTCCAGTTGATTAAAACTCTTCAGACAAATCTGGGCATTCAAGAAAACACAGCAAATGAAACTGTTTGTTGGAGAGAATGTTGCAGACGCAACCGGGCATTTAAAGTTTTGCATACGAAAATGGACAGTCAAGAAAGTGTTACGGATGAAACTGGCCATTTGAGAAAGTGTTGCAGACGAAACCGGACAGTCAAGAAAGTGTTGCAGACAAAACTGGGTTTCAAGAAAGTGCCACAGATGAAGCTGGGCATTCAAAACGTGCTGCAGTCTAAATGAGACATTTGAGAAAGTGCTGCACACAAATCTGGGCATTCGACAACATGCAGCAAATGAAACTGGGAGTTCGAAAAAGTGTTGCAGACGAAACTGCGCGTTCGAGAAGGTGCCACAAATGAAACCGGGCATTCAAAAAAGTGCTGCAGATGAAACTGGGCGTTTGAGAAAGTGCTGCAGACAAAATGGAACAATTGAGAATACTCTGCGGACAAAACAGGGCAGTTCACAAAGCAGCGCAGAAGAAATCGGGCATTTAAGAGAGAACAACGTTGTGCATTCGATAAAGAGTTGCAGACAAAACTGCGCATTTTACAATGCATCATAGAAGAAACCACCGGCAAAAAAGAAAGCGCTACAGCCGATACTGGGCATTACAGAAATTACTGCGGACAAAATCAGGTTCTCTGAAAAAACTCCACTGACAAAAAGTATTGATCATCATTCTTTTCCCTTGCCCAGATGCGGGTTACAGGGTCCCCCGCCCCCCCCCCCCAAGGGAGCCAGGCCTGGTTCCTGGTGGTCCGGCTCCTGCCCATAGAGCCTGGCTGGGCATAGCCTGAAGAGGAGACATGGGTCTGCCCTCCCATGGACCCGCCACCTGTGGCAATAGGGGTCTGGTGCGTTGTGAGCAAGGTTGTAGCCAAAGGCGTGGGTTCTGTCGGAACGATCTTAGGCTACTGACTCTGGCTCTTGGGACATGGAGTGTCACCTCTCTGGCAGGTATGGAGCCTGAGCTGGTGGATGAGGTTGAAAGATTAGTTATAAAAGCCACAAAGAGTCATTTTATAGCACACATTGCCCCTCCACACACACACACACACACACACCACTCCTCACTCACTGTGAATGAGAGATGAATAATGGAGTTATACCAGAGGAGGGGTGTAAAGAGAGATTATCAGCTATATGCAGGAAGATCTTATACTGAGGAAGAGAGAGGAGCTGCAGCTCAGGCTGTGACGAGAGAGAGAGAGAGAGAGAGAGAGAGAGAGAGAGAGAGAGAGAGAGAGGGAAGGGAGGCTCCCTCTAGCTGGCCCTGGCTTCTCTCTCCACACACTCAGCGTTCTGCTCCACACATCACCACTTCTGCTCCTCTGTATCGCTGGTCTAGCTGTTTCCTCACACTCTCTTATCTCTCTCCTTCTCTCCCTCTCTCTCTCTTTCTCTCTCTCTCTCTCTGTCTCTCGCTCACAGGGCAATGCCACACTGCATCTTTACCCACATTTCCGTCCGCTCCTGGAGTTTAAAGGTAGGAATCAGACGATGTTGTAGAATTTGTTTACATTCTAAGATAGTGGGATTTCCTGACACATTATCCTTGATAAGTTGATCAGCGCTGTAGAAGATGTCGGATATAATTGCAAAGCGATTTTATGCACGTGTTGCATTATTGCCAAGTTTTTTTCTGGCGTCTAGATGTTCTAGCCACATTTTTTTGGATAACGTTCAGCTTTTCATCTATGTTTTACATTTAGCTTTTAGAGAGGCCTATAATATACTCGAAAGTGTGCATGTGTGAGTTCAAACCAAGTGAGGCGATGACTAATACCTGGTCATGAGTCATAGCTTTATTCTAACTCTGTGCTATTCATCGTTTTTCATATTCATCAGTAATCAAGCCTCATACAGTGGTAGGTACTGTATACAATGATGCCGATCTGTCTCGCATAACAGCTGCTTTGATTATAATTGCTAAGAGATGATTATAATTGCAAAATTGATGTGTGCACCCTCCCCCTCCCGTTTTAGTGATTCACCTTTCTTATCTTGATTGCGGCCCAGTTTTTGGGCGTATCATATCAGAGCGCATAATAAGCCCACATCAGTGTTCAGTAGGCAGAGGAGATTTATTCAGCCCAGATCCAGCCAGAGTGAGTCACTCCAACTAACACAAGCTCGACAGATCATGAGCTGACAAAGAGCGAACTCTGAAACGGAGCAGTCAGTGCTTTGAGCTCACAACACATAAGATCGTCTTAGGAATACCATGTAAGCTGGGTTTTTTTTTTTCCGGCTGTCAGACTTGCAGCATTTTTATTCATAGCTTAAAGGAGCAGTTTATGTTTTTCGCCACCCTCTGCTGCCTGTAAGAGTAATTATAATTAAAAATTAAACAAGCTTTCCCCTTGTTCTACCTGACCCCACCCTGTTTTAAAAATGAGATATTCCTTGTATGTGTTAAGAGTCAAGTTCTGATCAGAATGTGGGCGTGGCCTATTTCACATTTATATATATATATATATATATTCTAATTAAATCTTGAAATAACAAAACTGGCCAGAGTTCCTGCATGCTAATATTGTAAATATCCCTGGGTTCGAATCCCAGGCTCGCCCCTTTTCTATGTGGAGTTTGCATGTTCTCTTCGTGCTTGTGTGGGTTTCCTCCAGGTACTCCGGTTTCCTCCCACAGTCCAAAGACATGCACATTAGGCCAACTAGCTGTTCCTAGGTATAAGTGTGCATGTGAATGGTTGTGTTTGTGTTGCCCTGCGATGGTCTGGCGAGCCGTTCAGGGTCTTCGCTCAGTGTCAGCTGAAGCACCAGTCTCGCCAAGACCCTAGTAGGATTAAGTGCTACAGTGAGAGAGTGAGGGAGTGAAATTTGGTAATTATTACAGTTCAGGAAACACTTTTCTGATCTGCAAAGAGCAATACTATCAGTCTGTGTTTGTTGGTATACCATTGTATATTTCTGTATGGTAGCATATTTGGTGTTTTGGGTGGGGATGGGCTGGGCAATTTGGGATAGATTTCAACCACACAAATACAAATGGGAGATTCTAATGAAAGATCCAGCATGGGAAAATTGTATTTCTAAATCTTCATTTTATTCACATACACATTATTCAAGGTTTGCAGAATGACTCAGGATATAAAATTACATTTTAATTTAAAAAAAAAACAAAACAGCTAATTAAAATATCTTTTTAAGTATGTGCACAAAAAAATATAAAGTTTCAGTGATGAATAAAAGGATGTCATATACAAAGCACATTCGACTCTTTTTGTATCACTTTTTTCGCTTGAGTGGGTGTGGCCTTGTCCAGTTGCTCGACGACTGATTGGTGCACAAGGCGAACATCTGTGATCTACGACATTGCTCAGTCTTAAGCGCACTGCTGTTCTGCTTGGTAAGGATGACACAGCGTTTCTTAGACCTTTGACCTTTCTCAAGGTACATTAAATCCTGTGCGACGCTGCTCTCCTCCCCCCTCATCAGCCGAGATACCAGCGAATTACCTCCCCACCTTTCAGTAAGCTTAAGGAGCAGAGATCGGAGAACGCCACGTGCAGCTGAGCGCGTCTTGATTCTAAATCCATTTCCCAGAGCTATTTTAAGTCCTGCTTGCTCAGGGAGTTTGCCGTGCCATTTGCACCCTGCCCTGGGGAAATGTGAGTGGACTGCAAGGCTGCGTACTGTGGTATATAGTAGGTGGTGCTCGACGTGTATGGTTTCTAAGAGAGAGCGTATTAGAGTTGTATAAGCATTGCGTATGTTAATGTACATGTTGTGTGTGAGAATGTAAGGAGAACAGCAACCTCAGGGAATGTTGATTAGAGCAGGAACAGGACTGTGATTTGTAGCAGAGCATGACCACCTGCTCTTGCTGTTCTGAAAGAACCTCACTGTTCCTCTTGGAGTGATTGGAATAATTCTTAAAGCGGCAGCATATATATTTTTTTCGGCGCTCTAAATCCTGAGATAAGAATTAAAAACATTACCAAGCCTTTACATTTCATCCAAATGACTCCATCTTCCTGTTTCAAAACTGCAGTGCCTTTTAAGGAAATGCTTTCTGCTGGTTTGGGGGCGGGGCTTATTTCTGGCCCAGAAAAATATAACCAGAAGCCTGAAAAAAGAATCTACTTTCTGGGATTGCTGTGATCACTCGCTCACTGACTCATTTGCCAAACCCATTAATCCAATTATTATGGTCGTGGAGAGGATTGAGCCTGTCTCAGCTGACACACACACACACACATATTCACACTCACATCCACACCTGGAGATAATTTGGAACAAACAATTTACCTAAAATATATGTCTTTGGACTGTGGGAGGACACCGGCGTACCCAGAGGAAACCCATGCAAGCACAGGGAGAACATGCACACTCCACACAGAAACGCCCGAGCTCGGGACTTGAACCCAGGACCTATTTGCTGTGTCTCAGACATGCTAACCACTTCGCCACCATGCCGACCGGTTGATATTAAAACATCACAGACACACAGTTATGTAATGAAGGCAGTCTATTAACCAAAGAAGGGTTGCTCATGGGTTTGAGTGACAGGTGCTAGCAGGCTTGGCGTTACTTCACAGTCGTTCTTCACTGGCTAGCTTTATGTGGCTCGGCATTAAAGCTGCCAGTTGAAGAGCTGTTGTGGGTAACCATGACAACAGACCTCCTGCTGTAAATCCGAAGGGGGTGTGGCCAGAACCTGTCAAGACATATTACTCGGGGAACGGAGTATATATTACTTTTTATATATTTTTTTCAACAAGATTTAAATAATTCATTTGTTTTACAGTGGTGGTGAGCAAAGCTAGAGTTATTATCAACACTGTGGTGGCATTTCATATTGATTCTGGTTGGGTTTATTGTTTCCGTAGAGAGAGAGATGACATTTTTGTGCTTAAGGAGCGTTATATAGATTAAAGTGTCCTATTTAAATGATATGAGTTTCACTGTCTACTTTATTAAGAACATCCGTACATCTGGATATTGATGTAATTATCTGATCAGAAAATCATGTAGCAAGAGCACACACACACACACACACACACATATATATTAAGCAGCACTGTGGCGCACTGGTTAGCATATCTGTCCCACAGCAAGAAGGCCTGGGTTTAGTTCCAGGGCTCGTGCATTTCTGTGTGTAGTTTGCATGTTCTTCCTGTGCTTGCGTGGATTCTTTCCGGGTACTTCGGTTTCCTCCCACAGTCAAAAAACACGCAAGGTAGGCTAATTAGTTTTATTTGTATAACGCTTTTTACAACTGACATTGTCGCAAAGCAGCTTTACATAGTAATAGTAATTTAAAATGGACTTTAAACATTTTTCTACAACCCCCTACACATCCCTAATGAGCAAGCCTGCGGTGACAGTGGCAAGGAAAAACTCCGTCAGTTGAGATGAGGAAGAAACCTTGAGAGGAACCAGGCTCAAAAGGGAAACCCATCCTCATTTGGGTGAAACCATAAAAATACAAACCATATAAGAAAAATTTCATTACAGTCCAACATGTAGTCCGGTTGGTTATACCACAACTGTAAGTCATAGATAATTGTGGCAAAAGAGTTTATATCACCAGCAGTGAAAAGTCATCTTCACAGTCGCTGGGTGCAGATCTAAAGCCACATGGATCTTCATCAGCAGGAGCGAGGGGCTTCCGAGATCAGAACTCCAGCCAGCATCAACACACCAGGACAGACCACAGGACTCACAAAGCAGAAGGATCAGGATCACTGGCATCCCAGAAGTAGCATGTGTACCTCAGCAAATATGAGGGGCGGGGAGAAAGAGAGAGAGGGGGAGAGGGAGGTTGTTAGGTATGCTCATAGTAGTGTAATGGTAAAAGAATAGTTTATTAGTGCTGGGTGCAAGCAGGGACTCTGGCATGACTGACTATGAGGGCACCCTGTAACGTTGGGCAATCAGCCACTCCACTGTCAACGGACCTGAGTGAGCATGTAGAGTGAGGGAGCGACAGCATCCCAACATTACAGTTTACCAGAACTCTCTATGCCTGAGAACCCCCAGATCTGCTCCTTTACCTAATAAAAAGCCTGTTAACAAAATGCTTGACTAAACAAGTAAGTTTTCAGCCTAGTCTTAAAAACAGAGACTATGTCTGAGTCCCAAACATTAACTGGAAGGCCCCCTGCAGTAGTCCTCAGTATTCGAGGAATCACTAAGCAACCTGCACCTTGTTTATTCACCTAATACCAGAAAGTAACGCGTTACAGTGATCTAATCCCGAGGTAACAAAAGCATGAACAAATTTTTCCTCATCATGCAGTGACATCATATGTCTCTGTAGCGATATTTCTGAGATGAAAGAAGGCTACCCGAGAAATATTTTCTACATGAGCTTAAAATGAAAGACCAGGGACAATAATCACTCCAAGGTTCTTAACTGCTACACACGACGAAACTGAAACACCATCCAAACTTACTGCATAATCAGAAACCTTATTTCTAGCTGATTGTCATCCGATTGCATGTACTTCTGTCTTATCAAAGCTTAATAATGGGAAGTTATTAAGCATCCAGTGTCTGATGTCCTTTACATAGTTCTCAACTTTATTAAGCTGGTGTCTCTCATCTGGCTTTGCTGAAATATATAACTGTATCATCAGCATAACAATGAAAGCTAATACCATGTTCATGAATAATATTACCCAAAGGGAGCATGTAAAAAGAAAAATGCAGCGGGCCTAAGACAGAACCTTGTGGAACTCCAGACTTAACATTAGAACGTATAGATGAATCACCTTTTACATCTACAAACTGATAACGGTCAGTTAAATAATATTTAAATCAGGAGAGGGCCGTTCCCTTAATTCCAACAACATTTTCTAATTGTCAAAGAGAATTGTATGATCAATAGTGTCAAAAGCTGCACTAAGGTTAAGTTAAACAAGCAGGGAGACACAGCCGTGGTCAGAGGCCACCAGTAAATCATTTATTACATTAATGAGTGTTGTCTCTGTGCTATGATGGGGCCTAAATCAATTCAATTCAATTTAATTTTGTTTGTCACATACAAAATCATACACAGTACAGTATGTAGTAAAATGCTTGTTATGACTGTCCTAAAAATTGAAGAATAATCCTGATATGCACATAACTGCTGCACTACAGCTTTTTCTAAGATGTTAGAGATAAAAGGGAGGTTTGATATTAGTCTATATTCGGACAGCTGATATGGGTCGAGGTCAGGTTTTTTAATTAGAGGTTTGATAACTGCCAGTTTAAAGGATTTAGGTACATAACCAGTGCTAAGGGAAGAATTAATTGCATTTAATAAAGGGTTGATCACTTCTGGTAGTACCTGTTTAAAGAAACATGTAGGTACAGGATCTAACACACAGGTTGATGCTTTAGACAGGAAATTAATGACATTAGATTTGTCTCTTGAATGGGGCTAAAACTCTCTAGTTGCTGATCTGATAGAAGCACTAAGAGCTTTTTTATAGTTAAGGAGACTCTCTTTCCATGCTAACTGGAATACCGTTAATTTAGTTTGACGCCATTTTCGTTCTAATTTACAGGTGTTCTGTTTAAGTGTGCGTGTATCGTCGTTATACCAGGGTGCTAATTTTTTTCTCTCTGATTGGGTTTCTTTTCAGAGGAGCTACATTATCTAGCGTATAGCGTAAATCTGAATCAAAGCACTTGGTAGCGTGACCGAGTTCTGTGGGGTCTGATGGTGATCCAATCATAGTTGATAGTTCTGGAAGATTAATGTAAAAGTGTGCTTATGATGTAAAAGTATGCTTAATGCGATAACGTGGCGAGGTGTTTATATTAGTATTAAGATGCTGTGTAAGTGAGATAATGATCTGAAATAGTTTCTGACTGTCGAACTGCGACTATATTTTCAGTATTTAATCCAAAAGTTTGTATTATTATTGTTTAATTATTGAATTATTATTATTGAATGTGTATCAAGGTGTAACGCTCCGCCCTGAGTCAGCTGAGATGGGCACCAGCCTCCCCATGACCCTAATTAGGTTTAAGTGGTTCAGAAAATGAATAAATGAATATGGATATACTGATGCAAAATTCTTAGGTATGGCTGCTAGAGATAGGGACATTAAGTTGATGTAACTGCGTGACCTGTGACACGAAAAAGCATACACTCATAGTCTGCACCGTACAGTCTCAGAAATAAACATTCAACAAAAGCGAAGTACATGGTCAGTGATGTCATACATTTATTTGGTAGTCAATTAAACATCCTCAAAGCAACGCTGCCCGCAAACGGCATTTCAAGCATCACTGAGTGTCTATGTGGTTCGGTGACGTGTTACTGCGTGATGCTTTAGCTTAGATTTAACCGCTTTAAACCAGCTTACTTTAAAAGTCGTCGATGATAGACCTTGATAGAAACCATCTACAGCATTCTTCTCTGTGAAAAGAATTTATTCGGCTCACTGTATAACACGCGACGCAAAATGTGTAGATGCACGTGTTTAATCAAAGTATGTATTTCTCTTAAACCATGTGGGAACATTTTCATCGAAAACAATAACTAGATGAATAATGATTATGAGAACTTGCCTTTACTTGCCATGCAGACGTATTACTCTCGATTTTAGACGATTTCACAGTCACCCTCACGTTCTGGGTATGCACATAACTGCGTAACACAGCGGTAGTGTGCGTGACACTATTTTCACTATTTTCTGTCGTTTGTGTACATCCGGTGTGGCAAACTTGGGTGAAACATCATCAGTTAAGGTAATTGTACTTGGGTATGTTTGCTGCACTAAGTGTTTTCTCCAGCGTTTTGTTTCAAAACAAGCGCGTAACCTCATAACACTCATGACGCTATAATTTAGAAACCTTGTATTATAGTATCTGTTCATGCAAAGGTTAGTGTTTTTAGCTGTACAGCTTTAGATTTTAACGTGCTCTCGACTTTTGTGCCATTTCGTGTGCAATGGTTATTGCTAGTATGGTTGATAGGTTCCTTTGTGGTTTGCAAGACGTGACGCCACCCATTATGTAGCTACGCTCTTTGAAAACGGGCCATATAACAACATCTGATTATTAAAATTAAATATTACAAGATGACAAAAGGAGATTTTTTACAAAAGGACATAGTTTACTATGCTATGCAGCAACGAGGTTGATTTATGTGAAAGAAACCTCTCACGTATCCACCAAAGTCACCCCCTGACAGCGTTCCCATTTTGGGCCGCCATTTTAAGTTGGATTGTACACCTCTTTCATAAATAATTAATAGTAGACTTGACATTTTCCTTGTTTGTCCTGCTAAAACAACATCAAGGTAAACCCTAGGAATGCTGTACAGCACATTTAGTTGCTTGTTTTGAATAAAAAAGACCGTGCAATGAGGGCCTCCTATATACTTATCATCAGCGTGGAATGACACACACACACACACACACACACACACACACACACACACACACACACACACACACACATATATATATATATATA
>JAOUQZ010000027.1:3822286-3832286 GCA_028564935.1 Neosilurus hyrtlii
GTTCCAGTTTTCAGAGTTTAAAGTTTAAAAGTGTCGAATAAAACACAAATACAGTCACAAACTAGTGAGTCTCTCTCTCTCTCTCTCTCTCTCTCTCTCTCTCTTTTTCTCTCTCTCTCTCTCTCTCTCTCACACTTGTGATATGTGCCCTCAGCTTCAGTTCTTGGATAATCTTACCAAACTCTTTGTCTTTCAAGCCAAAATAAAAATATTTTTAACATCACATCGGAGGTGGTGGGCAACAGCTTGAACAAGAACGCCCTCTATGACTAGGCGCTTTAAGTCAATAGATTTATAAGGTTAAGGCCACAGACCCATGTCCTCTTCTGGGTTGAGCCCCTTTTTAAATTTTATTTTCTTTATTGATTTTATAAATAATTTAATAATCCCCCAAATAAAATTACGCTCTGCATTTGACCCATTAAAAGTAATGAACCCTCATGAACAGTATACGCACACTATAAGCAGAGGTTACTTATTTAATAAAACTTTTAAGTCCTTAATCTTTACCTGCTTGAGTGGCTTAATGATAAAGTTGTGTAACATGTAAACCGAGTGATTGTGATTAGTCAATGTACACTATAGTGATGACTATTGGACCCTTCTAGACCAATCCTGTTAGTCCACCTTAAATTCGAGCACTTGTAAGTTGTAAAAGTTTGATGGCGGAGCGACATGTATTCAGCAGTGACAGAGAGATGCATTGGCTTTATGTTGTGTACATATCAGACAACAATGCCTGTCAAAAAGAAGCTCAAGTGAGTCTGGGGCTGATTTCTTTCTATCCCAGACTGTTATTTCATATAGGTCATCATGCCAGGCAGTATGAAAAGACTACAAAGAGTTGAACATCTATTTTAGATTTGATCTCTTTTGGCCTCACTTAATGCAGCCTGACATGTCAGCAAACATCACGCATCTCGCTAACGGACCGAATCTGTAAATCCAGATCGGACCTGATAGTCAGTGGTAGATTCCTCCAGGCTAATTCCATTAATCCACCTTAAATTTGTTCAGTGTTTTTATCACTTGGAAGTTGTATCAGTTTGATGGCGAAGCATCATGCACTCATCAGTGTTGGCTTTTTGTGCTGTAACATATCGAACAACAATGCCTACAAAGACTACAGTATGTGATTATCGTACATTCTTCGCCTCAACCTTTTACCATGAAACAGTATTCATCGTCCATGCACTAGGCAAACCTATTTCAAGTATCATTTATGGCTCAAGAAAGATTGCAAGCTAGCATGCTGCTGTCAAGCGTTGTCAGAAAAGGAAAGTAAATAAAGTTAAAGAGGACAAATCATAAACCATGCCTCTGAGCTAAACTAATCATTTTGCCATGCAGGTTTCATGGTGGCCCTTTTTGACTGGATTATCTGGGCCTTGATGACCTTAAAATTTATTGATATGGCCCTCAATAAAAATGAGTTTGACATCCCTCCTATATATTTTATGTACAGAATATATCCTCAATACTAACAAAACAGCAAAGTAAGACTATTTGCAGTATATAACCTCCATTCTACTGATGGTACTGAGTGGCTGGTTAACTTATTTTAACATCATTACTAAATAAACTTGAGCGGCTTGTTTCTGTTTTGCTTTTTTCTACTGACTTCATAGTGAAAGTTTGCAAAATGCATTTTTCAATCTTCCATCCTTTTATAACAGTGCTGTCTAATTTATTATGTCTCCGATTATGGCGATCGATTCTTGGGTATGCTTTTGTAAGTTTTATACATACTTGCTTCATTTCAAACGAATTAAAACCTCATATGTGGTGACAAGTGTCTTCCATACCGAACTGACAAAACCCGACTACTGTGACTCATTTGGTTTTGTTGTTTTTGGGTATTTTTAATATTTTTTACTTTTTTTTTTTTTTTGTATTGTAACTACTGATAAAACCAACCAATTAAAAATATTATTACCTTGGTTTTGCTGGTTAATCCTTGGAGTGAATTAACAGCCACTTATGCAGTGTTCAATTACCCAGATGTTAAGTGTTCATTTTAATTCATGTTAATGATGTGACATGATTTACTGGAAACATCCTTATTTATTTCACTACACATTCTGGTGTGTATTGTATCGCTTACACTTGGGCAGGGGGCTGACAATGGGATGCTGTTCTTTCATCATTTATAGTTTTATTTATAGAGTGAAACATTTATAAAAACGTCATGATATTATAAATAAGCTATAAACAGTAATATCTCTTCTTGGCCTTTCTGCCTTGGCTGGAGAAAAATGTACACTTACAATAATTTATATTCCCCAGCAGTGTTTCACCTTAAATCATCTATTAATTGAGCAACTGGTCACAAACATATCATATACCATAAGATTATTTATTGCTTTAATTTCATCCTCATCTCACACTCATTTGCCGAACCACTTAATTCCACCAGGGTTGCGGAAAGGCTGGAGCCCGTCCCAGCCGACACTGAGCGATGGCAGAGTACACCCGGAACAGCCCGCCTGACCATCACAAGGCCAACACTCTCACACATATCACACACACACACCCAGGGGCAATCGGTAAAGGCAAAATGATGGGGTCATAATGACATGGGTTTTTTTTTTTTATTCAGTAAAAAGAAATTAAAAAACCAGATTTTGTGTAGTTGATGGAAAAATTAAGTAGGAAAAAATCATCAAAACACCAAAAATAGGTACACAAACCAATCCAACAGTTTTTCACTATAAACCTTAGTAAGAGCTTTAGGTGAAATACAATCATGCTATGATTTAATACAGTACTGTGCAAAGGTTTTCAGCACCCTATTTTTTAAAAGCGCCATTTTAGATTGTCTCGGTCTGGGAATGCCACGGTGTTCTCCCTGGAAGAGCTGCAGGAAGTGGCTGGGGAAAGGGATGTCTGGACCTCTCTGCTTAGGCTGCTTGCCCCTAGGTGTGGAAACCAGAACCTTTCGGAGGTGAGGCAACATTATTAACCACTGAGCCACTGTGTTACCCATGTAAGCACAATGCATTCATACATTCATTCAATTTCTGTTTTTTTTTTTTTTTTTGGACCCCCCCCATTTTTCTCTATAATGTTGCCGTTTCCAATTCCCACCCATCAACTTTTTCCTTCCCTATCACACGACCACCACTGACCAGGGAGGGGGGCAAGCAAGCCCCTTTGTGACATGTGATGCTGCCGCCCGCCTCTTTTTGAACTTCTGCACATGCGTATTTGGGGGCGGCCTAACACAATCAGAGGTAAAAGCGCTATCCGCCCCCTGGTACGAATGAGCTCACAGACACCGATGATTGGCTGGTGATCGCTGTGAGTGACAGGGAAGTGAGCGGATGCCATCCCTCCCTCTTGTGAGAGCTCGGCCAATTAGCTTCCATGGACTCCCGGTCACGGATGGCTGTGGCATCAACCCGGATTCGAACTTGCGATCTCTGGGTTGATAGTCGGGCACCTTGTCGTTCATTCATTCAATTTCTAAGCCGATTAATCCTAATTAGGGTCGCGGGGAGACTGGTGCCCATCTCAGTCGACTCTGGGCGAGGGTAGAGTACACCCTGAACAGCTCAACAGGCCAACACAGGGCCAACACATGCACAACCATTCTCACTTCGCATAGGGGCGATTTGGAACAGCCTATTAGCCTACTGTACATGTTTTTGGACTGTGGGAGGAAAACAGAGTACCCCGAGGAAACCCAAACAAGCATGGGGAGAACAAACAAACTCCACACAGAAACGTCCGAGGCCGAGCCAAGCCTTCTTGCTGTAAGGTGGACGAGCTAACCACTGCGCCACCGTGCCGCCCCCAAAATAATTATGTTGTTAATTAGAAGGAAGAGTGCAATTTCATTAAAAAGTATGGTCATGAAACCTATAAATATCTCATTTTAACTTTTCCCGTGTGTTTCTGTGTAGTATATACTAAAACACCTTTACTGGGCGTGGTGTAGTATATACTAAACTCTGAATGAGTAGGCTCAAAACATCAAGCATTAGCTACATAGTGTTTAGCTCAGCTTGAATCACAGAGTTCCCCTTATATGCCTCTGTATGGTTAAAATTTAAAATACCTAAATTTAAACTATAAAAATCTCCTTTTAGTTTAGTTTTCCTTATGTTTTCATGTAGCAGCTTAAAGAGATGCTATGACACACCTCTTCTGTACCTGCTCGCACATGCACTCTGAGCTCACCTGTGTGGGTCATGGTTAAGAAAATGCAAGAAATAAACCTTAAAAATGTAGCTTTAGTGTGCGTTTTTGCTCATGTTCCCTTGAAGTATATACTAAAACAGTTTAATAGTTTCTTCTATTCAGAGACACCCACCTCACCTTTGGTGCATATTATTATTAAATATCCTGAGATAGCGAACCAATCAAATCGTGCCATTCCCCATGTAGTGTATACTAAAATTATTTAGCACTGAAATTAATTAAACTGACCAATCATAATCAAGAATTCACTTCAACATCAGTGTGGTGGCAATTTTAAACGCATATTGTCATACATAAATGGGGTCAAAAATGAAAAGCAAGTGAAGAATTTAAAAGCAACAAATTTATTATTTTTTTTCCAACAGCACAAATTCCTTTTATATAATCCTCCTATCCCTGAGTTAGTACCAAAAAGGAGCTTCAGGAGGTCAAAACTACCAGTTCAGCATTCAGAATTATTGCAAACTATCTAAAAATATAATTATTCATCAGTCAATCAATCAGTCAATCAATCAAGCAATCCGTCAATCAATAAACGATAACAAATACAAGCTTATAGTTTTATAACACTAGCATTATTATTATTATAGAGGTATAGCTTTAAATATGTACTTTTATTACTTAATTTGTGCAATTAACCAGCAAGGCAACCAAAGTTACCATGAGAGGTACATTGTACATTATAATAAAGAGCTGTCAGTCAGCATTAAGGGCCTGATGCCAAGGGAACATGCTTTTCTCCATTAAAAGGGCCGTTCAGGCTACTGGTTTTATTTTATTCAATGTTACTACTAGTCTGGCGTGAAACCAGGCCAGGTTTCAAACTCCTTCATTTATTAGTAAAAAGTACAGACTCACTTACATTAAAGACCTGTGGGACATCCAAATGTCCAATAATCATTCTGAAACCTGGCCTCGGTCCCACTCCGACTACAAGCAAGACGTATGTGCTAACAATCGTAGGTGCCTATATTCCTAAATATTCAGCATAAATTCTCAAAGGCAATGTTTTTAACAAACGTCATACCAAAGTGGGCTTACAAAAAACGAAAGCTGCAGATCTTTTCCCGAATGCCAGATGTGTGATCTTTTAACGCTGTAGCTAATTGGTAGCATTACAAACTTGCAAAGGTTTAGTAGAAACAAAACCATCACGTAATGTTACAATGCATTCCCAGGTAAGAACTATTTACAGTGTTGCATATACAAAACAACGAAAACAAAACAACGTTCTTCATTCACTACACCTTTATAAACGTTGTGTACAGGTAGTTGCTTCGTGCGCAAGCAGAAAAGACCAAACTCAGCATGACAGCATCTGAAACTCGACCGCTCTCGCTTGCGTTTACAAAGCAGCTCTGGATTATTTTCAGTTTTAAAGATTGTGTTGAGCTTCGGCGTATTCGCAGCCCAGTGTTGAGTCTTGGGTGTTTAGGAAACAGCTTCATGCCACATGTGAGCCCAGGTTTGGTATTTATTCGGCTGGGCGGGAGATTCTTCAGCTACGTCCCGCATGCAGGGTCCCAAATCAGCAGCACTGACGTTAAACAGCTCTGTCTGGTGGATTCTCACGGCAAGCCTTTATCAATCAACCACGAGATATCTCCTGTCCTGCAAAAACAAACAATAAACACCGTCGTATCGAATTTGATATAGATTGTGTGTGTGTGCTTGATATACAAAGAAGAGTATAAATAAATAAGCAGTAAAATACCATGGTGCACAGGGTTAGAGGAAAGTGAGCCTCGAGTTGCGAAGCTACTTTTACCACAGGGAAGCTGATTATTTTCCCATAACAGCATGCTTGTAATCATTTATTATATATTACACAAGAATTAAGGGATTAAAAACATTATTAAGTCAAGAGGTTTTCCTATTTTGTTTGGGGAAAAGCCATCAAATAATTCTAGATATTGCATCATTGCCATTGGATAACTGAAGTATGGCATCGTTGCCATCAGGTAAGTTAGATAATTATTGCACGATTGTTATACACAACACAGCAATGTAACTGTCTAGTTTAACATATTTTAAATGACTAATAAAACAAGTTTTAAAATTCAGCTTTGAAGAATTATTCTGTCTTAGAGATACCTTGACCGTGGCGGATAACCGCCCCTTAACCAAATAATTCTTAATACCATACCTCATGTCATTTAATAGTTACTTATTATTCCGAGTGGATAATGCTTGAAGCAAAACGATGGACACTCACGGTTTGTCACCGTCACTTGAAATGTTGCAGCCAGTGTCATTACTATATATACACACAATAAATGAGGAAAATAAGCCATAAGCATCTAATTTTAGTTTACTTGTGTTTTTGTGTAGCATACACTAAAACACCTTAGCAGAGAAGGCTAAACAGACATGATTAGCCACATAGCACTTAGCTCAGCTAGAGGTGCAGAGCTCACCTGACCTTAAAATATGTAAAATAAAATAAAAATAAACTATAAACATATTGGTTTTGTTTGCTTTTTATGTTCTTGTGTAGAATATTTACTAAAACAATTATTCGCCTCAGGCTCAGCAGAGATCTGGAACCATTCTGCAGTTCTGTGTTTATTATACACCTTTTTCTTCGCAAAAATGAAAACATAGAGGTGTTGCTATACAAATGATAGTGTATTACAGTTAGCACAGTGATATACACCTGTGATGCTGTTAGTGAGAATAAAGCAACAGATTACTCGACCAATCAGAGTACCATTCAGCAGCGCTGTGGTACATAGTAAATGCACAGTATTATTTGTATAATTGACACAATGTATGTGTTCGTACTTGCCGTGGGTGAATATCCTTCATTGCAGGGAAGCACAACAAAAAACAGAACATAACAATATAAAAGATGTTCACACCCGCAGTTTACGTACAACAAAAGAAGCTTTTACTGCTTTCCTGAGACATACAAAAATGTAAAGATACAAACATTTTCAAGTTGAATCCATGACACCATGCAGTGGATCCATCTCAATAAATTTTTATGTCACGTCCCTTTTACTGGATTGTAACTCAAATCCGACTAGCTCTGACGATTTTCCTTGACCACCTATGCCAGGGTCATATCCAAACTCAGCTCTGTTGGCAACAAACTTATGAATATGAATGTCAGACTGGTTTCGTCATGTTACTAGCTGAAGCACCCAGATGAAAAGGCCAGCATGTCCGGATTTATTTTTGTATATTCTCACCGAGTTTGACAGTGATGAGTATGACTCTGATGTGCTGCATGATTGACAGTTTCTTGACTCTCCTCCCTGATGGTGTGCAGTGATGTGAATGGTGATTGGTTGGGCTCAAACTTGTAGCATTGCCAGCCTCTTGATCAAGACAAGGCAAAAATTTACAGCACCATGTTTGTCTAATATGCCCATTGGGAAAGACAAAAATATGTGTCGTCTATTTCCAGCATTAAACTCTGTACTTGTGATGGGACTGTAAATATTTAAGCAACCCTGGGTTTACACTGGGGCACGGTGTCCACGATCTCCATGATTTGAGAGAATCGTAAGGAGCAGAGGGGGTCATGGGATCGAATCATAATGATCTTAAAGGAGATTGGTGGATTTGTGATGACCGTGGTAAAATCATTGACTGTCAAAAATTTTGCTATGATTATTACGATATATTACGATTTGACGCCGATTGTGATTGAACGTAGGAATCGCAGTTGAGTGTAATAGACCTTAACAGATCTTGATGCACCATCATAGGAGATCTTCATGATCTTGAAAATATGAATCCTTGAAGTTTAATTTCTTGGGTGCACCCTGCTTCCCCAATCGTGCTCCAAGCGTGCGCATTAATCATGCAGCCCCACGCTTTTTTAAATTGCGGATATCGTAGACATCATGCCCCAGTGTAAACAGAGATTGTTCATTAACAGCGATAAACAGTCGTTACTATTCTATGTGGTGTGCACTAATGTGCTTTCCGTATTTGTGATGCCTTGGTAGTAGAGGTCAAAGTTGAGCTCCCTCTCCTGGAGATAGAAAAGGAAGTGGACCTGATGTCTCCAAATGGTAAGGCTAGCCCGTTCTCAGAGTGTCGTCCCAACGGTTCTCTTGGTTACTGCTCAGATGACGCTTTTTTTAATCGCGTACATCGTGCCCCAGGTGTAAACACAGTAATGATATGAACAAGTCTGTCAAAGTACTAAAATAGGCTTCTTTTACCCCACTAAAACCCAGGAGATGAACCAGTCAGCTTTTGAATCAGGAATGATTGACAGTTACATAGGTGTTTTTGATTATTCTTCAGTGACAGCTGAGACATAGCCTCTAACAGTACATGCATACGGTGATATTAATAGTCAGTGTTTATAATTATGAAAGTGAAGGATGTAAGTCTGGACCTCTGATAAGATCCTGGAGTTCTAGAGATCAAACAAAAAAAGTACTCACTCCACATCACGCTTCTTAATCGTCTTTCCAGAACCAAAGACTTCCGCAACCCGAGACACAATGGGGTCGTAGTTCATACTGGCCACAGCGATCACCTCCTCACTCCTACATAGACAGTGGGGTCAAAAAGCTAAAAAATAACCCAGTGTGTGATGACAGATATCTTTATTTATTTATTTTTTCGCAGTAAGGGAGAACTTTTGAAAGGGTAGGACCTGTTCCTGAATGTTTTGGAAGATTAATGTGGGTTAAAATGTTGCATAAGATGCTGCATTATGGTTATTTGCTTACTTTGTGTAAAACGCCACAAATTTCAGCTCGTCCAAGTCTCCCTGGATGATGACGTCATCAAAACCATCCCCGTAACCTTTACCATGAAACAATGAGTGGCACTTTGTTGGGAATTAATGAAAATCAGCAGGGTAACAATAAAAGAAAAAACATCTAAAGAGTGCCAGGATGTTGATTTATCTCCACGTTACACAGGAAGTCTTCCTCACCTGCAAAGCGTATACTTTTTCCAAACATAGCAGTCCAGAAATAAGGCACCGTTCGAATATCTGAAGCTTTTCCCATCATTCCCAGTGCAGCAACCCTTCCTGCAGAGAACAAAGTATTGCTTTTAGACCAAATTAATTGTACCACCATTAATAAATGTGTACCAAATCTCTCAAATGATGATATTTAATGGGAAACCCAGGATTCTGTACTAAACAATCATAGCATATATAAAGAATAAGAGACTTTTCAGTTCCTGATGCTCACCATGGACATGAGCCATCTGCCAGTGAGGGATGTTCACCTTCTTATTGCCGCGGAGAGCCAGCGGGAACGTGACTACATCCCCACCTGCAAACACTCCATCTACATTTGTTTGCATCATCTGAGAAAAACAGCGAGATTTCGGGATCTCATTTACTGTATAATCAAGAGGTAAAGGAAAATTACAGCTGTAACACTTTACTTAACGTTACACGCTATGGATTCATGGTTAGCACATCCACCTCACGGCACGAAGGTCCTGGGTTTGAGTCCTGGGCTCGGCAAGGCACATTAGACTAATTGGCTGTTCCAGATTTCCCCCAGCTGTGAGTGCGAATGTGAATGGTTATGTGTGTTTGCCCTGCGATGGCCTGGAAGCTGTTCAGAGTGCACCCCGCCATCACCCAGTGCTGGCTAAGCTCCAGCCTCCCTGGGACCCTAATAGTAGAATTAAGCGGTTCAAATGATTGACGAGGGGTGTAAAGCAACCAAAATATTTTTTCTTCTGCTGGAAATTTGAATAGAAAAGGACATGGTCCATCCATTTCCAGATTTTGTTTAACGTGTAACACCACTCCCAGCTCTGGACCTAACTCTATCTAGTGTATAAAATGCTAAAAAAAAAATCG
>JAOUQZ010000027.1:3837917-3866744 GCA_028564935.1 Neosilurus hyrtlii
ACGTCTGGGAGTCATTGCTTAGGCTGCTGCCCCCGCGACCCGACCCCGGAACAAGCGGAAGAAGATGAAGATGAAGAATTTGTGAAATTTATAATTATTAAATATATTTAATGAATCCTTAAATACAGCATTGCGCCTTGTGAGCTGTTCAGGGTGTACTCTGCCCTCGCCCAGAGTTGGCTGAGATGGGCGCCAGCCTCCCCACGACCCTAATTAGGATTAAGCGGTTCAGAAAATGAAGGAATGGATGAACACCGCATTGCACTTCTGTGAATATTCACCACTTCACCTATGTGAGAGCTCTCACCTATAAACGAGGTCCCCACAATGACGGCGTTTTTGTTGCTGGCCAGTCGGGCTATGCTGTTCGCATCCTCAGGAGTCCTCAGATGAAAAACGTTGCTTACATCCTTACCTTTGTAGCTTATGGACTTGGGTCTTGGAGTGTAGGAAGGAGATAGAGAGAAACAAGTTGATCAGTCACCAGTGCATCACTTTTTCTGCTTCTGAATGTGACACAAAGTTCCATCTGATACACAGACCAGTATTGATGTCATGCTTCACTGCTAATTTTGTGACACCATCTGATCATTTGTGGATGCATTGGATAATAATATTTATAGCATCCTTACCCACAACATATGAGCAATCGTGTGCTCTGATTGGCTCCTCTATTACTAATATATCATACCATATATCGTAAGTATAGAAAAACTAAATGGCGGAAAAATTTGCTGAACCTTCTGTACTTGAAATTAAAATTCCAAAAATACTTAAATAGCAACAGAATTTGCAATTAAAGGATTTGATGGTAAAAAGTATTATTTAATTTTCCACAATTATTATTACTGAATTTATCACCAAAGATACTGTTGTTTTGATTTATTAAACCAATGAATCTCATAGCCCGCAAATTGAAAATTATCTTTTATAATTTTTATATTTGAATAAAACAATAAAATCGGTACATTTCCAAATCCAGTGAATGCGGATGAAACAGAACAATAATTCCACTTAATCTTGTCTTTTAGGGCTAAGAGCCTCATCAGCTATCAGGCCAACTATGACTCGATTTTGCAGGATTATTGTTAAATGCTCAAATAAAAATGCTGTTGACAATTTAAGTATGGAATGAAACCTTTGGGGGTGTGGAGTTTTAGGAAATGAATCAGTGACATGATGGTGCGTTAAAGACTGACACAATATTAGGCGTATTTCCATATGGTGAGGCAGTGGTGGCTCAGGGCTTGAGGCTCTGAGTGGCTGCTCAGAAGGTTGGGGGTTCAAGTCCCAATACCACCAACTTACCATTGGTGGGCCCATGGGCAATGCCCTTAAAGTGGCCCATTCACTTGCCAGGTACAATAAATAAACATGAAATACTGTGTTATCTCTTGAAAATATAGTGGAATCAGCGGCAATGCCTTTCTGAAACCATTTACTTACTCCTGGATGTGAGTGTCAAAGACCCCTGCATCCATCAGGCACCATGATATAAGTAAGTAATTTCTTTTGAAATTGTATGCCTTCTTCTGTTTCTTAAAACTTGATTTCCTAAATTTACACTTTCTATGAATCTGTGTCGCACTGCGGCTGTTCCTCTGGTCACGCTGTCTTGTTATTCTTATAGTAAACAAACACAGAACCAAAACGAGATGTAAAACCAGTGAATATGAGATACTAAGTCCGTCAGCTGGGATGGTTTTGCCAGGAAACCTTGAAATTCAGCCAAAATGAACTGATGATGAAAGATTGAACATATATGCTCTTCACTAGTGAATGGGCTCCTTTAACCCTCAATAGCTCGGTTGTATAAAGGAGATTTAAAAAAAAAAGTCATTTTGAGTAAAGGTGTTTAAATGCTATAAATGCTATAAATGTACAAATGCTATAAATGTAAATACTGAATGTCATGTTGCATAAGTATCACTGTTGCAGCCAAGACAAAGTTAGAGATGATTTGAGTGTGATTATCTGAGACGTTTAATAAGGTTTATGTATTGGGAGGGGGAAAAAAACACCTAATTAGTCATATAAATGTTGTTTTTCTGGTGTGTTGTCTGTCCTTAAACTCTTGATAAATGGTCCGTCTCATGCAGACCGGCAATATTTATTTACAGAAAAGACAGAAGGCATTGATTTTCAGGTACAATTGATGAATATTGCTCTCCATTTGGTTTTATTACCAATTTATTAAAGAGCCCTAGTCACAGCCTAGAGATGAATGAGAGTCCAGAGCTGCCATGCACACTCACATCCTGCATAATGAATAGTGACATTCAAACACAACTCAAACTCAGCTTACAGTTGATTCAGCTCTAATGGCTCGGACAACTGTGACCTTTACAGGTACCTTTACAAATGTTGAAAGATACAGTACACTCTCCAAAATTGGTTTATTAAATAATATTTCGACTCCTAAAACAGAATCCTGTCTGACACGGAAGCAATCACTAAGCAACATGAACCCCACCACCCAGAATCCTCAGCCAGACAACATCTGTAAACCTATCCACATGATCTGCTTTCTTGATCTACGACAGCATATTTACACAATGTATATTTACTAATGCCCACAGATGGTAATCTTTATTAATAATAACCCGCACTGACCCAGAATAAGCTCCGCCCCCAGTTACAGCAGGCAGTTGGTGAGAAAGTGGAAAGACTGACCATGTTTTTGTGTAAAAAATAAAAATAAAAAATGACAGACCATCTTTTTCCCAGAATGCATTTCATCCATTGATCCAACCTTTTTCCGAACCGCTTAGTCTAACTACAGTTATAGGGAGGCTCATATCTGGGACTCAGCCGTCATATCTCAACCATCTCTCCTGTCTATCACCAGTCTATCACAGGGCCAAGGCAAACACACATAACCATTCACAGTCACACCTAGGGCCAATTCGAAACAACCAATTAGCTTAATGTGCATGCTTTTTATTCTCTTTTCTAATGTTTTCCATTGTGTGCAGAAATATAAAATGAGTCATGTATCAGCTTGTTCTCAAATAACACCAAACTAAGATAATGATCTTATTCTCAACATGAATAAAGTGCTAACAGAAGCGAAATATTTCCTCAACCATGGGGATCATGTAACAGCACGATGGATCTAAATATACTTTATCTATCTATCTATCTATCTATCTATCTATCTATCTATCTATCTATCTATCTATCTATCTATCTATCTATCTATCTACTTATTTATATATGTATGAAAAGAGAAACGGTACTCAAGTCCAGGGTTGAAACATTTTTTCTGTCGTCTCAGACTTGTCATGGACTCACTGGTTTTTGCAGACAAACTTGTTCCAGTCTTGGCCATCGGTCCCTCCATATATTCTCATTGGTCTCAAATGAGTCTAGGTGCTTTTTAAAAATGTATGTTTCAATCAAGTGACTCATCCTTCAAAGAAATTACTGATTGAGCAAGCGGTTTTGAAGAGGTGGAACCGGAGCTAGGTGGTTAGACCTGTCACCTTCCTGCAGGAGGTTCAATATAGAGATTGCCATTGCATTTCCATACTCATTTATGTTTTTTTTTTTTTTTTTTTTGGATTTTTCCACATTTTTCTCCCTAGTTTAGTTGTTTTCAATTCCCACCCATCAACTTTTCCCTATCACACGACCACCACCGACCAGGGAGGCGCGCAAGCAAGCACACGCCCCCTCCGTGACATGCGATGCTACCACCCGCCTATTTTCGAACTGCGCATACGTATTTGGGGGCAGCCTAACACACTTGGAGGGAAAGCGCTATCCGCCCCCTCGTACGAATGAGCTCACAGACGCCCATGATTGGCTGGTGATCGCTGTCAGTGACAGGGAAGTGAGCGTATGCCATCCTTCCCTCCCGTGAGAGCTCAGCCAATTAGCTCCCATTAACTCCCGGTCACGGATGGCTGTGGCATCAACCCGGATTTGAACTTGCGATCTCCGGGTTGATAGTCGGGCACCTTCTCGATGCGCCACTCGGGAGCCCCATTTATGGCATTTTTAGATGCCCGTATTCAGAGTGACTTACATTTTTATCACATTTATACTGCTGTGCAGTTGAGGGTTAAGGGCCTTGCTCAAGGGCCCTGACACTGGCAGCTTGCTGGTACTGGGGCTTGAACCCATCCTTCTGATCAGTAACCCAGAGTCTTAACCACTGAGCCACGACTGCCCCTGTATTTGCATTGTGGGCTTCCTCTGGGTATTTTGGTTTCATCCCTCAGTAAAAAGACTGGTTACTCTAAATTGCTTATAGGTGTGAATTTTTTGGGGAAGCCATAGCCTAATGGTTAGCGAAGTGGCATTGGGACAGAAAGGTCGCTGGTTCTATTCCCGAACCAGCAGGAAAAATGTGTGGCGGTGGGGGAGTGAGCTGCACCTTCCCTTCCTCCACCTTCATGGCTGCAGTGCCCTTGAATAAGGCACCTAACCCCCAACTGCTCTCCGGGCGCCCTAATGTGTGTAGCAGCCCACCGCTTCGAGAGTGTGTGTGTGTATGCTCACTGTTTACGTGTGTGTGTGTGTTCACTTTGAATGGGTTAAATGCAGAGGCACTCATTTCCCTTGGGGGATTAATAAAATATAGCAAAATAAAAGAAAAAAGTGAAAAAAAAGAATGTGAGTCTGAATGGTTGTTTGTGTCCGGGTTAGCCCTGCAATAGTGTGGAGACTGGTTCAGGATGTACTCTGCCTCTCGCCCAAAGTAAGCTAGGATTGGCACTAGCTTTCCCCATGACCCTGACAGATAAATGTTATGGATAAAAGATGGATGCATGGATGGATGGATGGTCTTAGAGAGGATCTGACAGATAAATGTTATGGATAAAAGATGGATGCATGGATGGATGGATGGTCTTAGAGAGGATCTCAGTCTTGACCCTCTCCTTTAACTGGACTCAGTCTTAACTCGTACTCACACCTCTTGTTTTGTTTTGTCTTAGACTTTACAAAGGTGGTCTTGACTGCAGCTCTAAATAGGAATAAGCTTATACTCCCAGTAAAGAGTGGAATAACATAGCAATCCCAGCACAACCTTCACAGCCTGTGCAGCAGGGGAGAATGAGAGCTGACTAAGCAGTGACTTCCTCATGAATCAGAGAATTTTCTGTTCATGTCAACACTTCTGAATGCCAAGATTTTCCTCTATAATTTCAGATTGGTTCAATTATTCAGGACTTGGCTGAGCTCTGACTTGGACGGAATGATTCATGGATTAGTCCCTGCACAAGTTATGAATCATGAGTGAAGAAACTGCAATAAATGAACAGCACATATTCTTTCTGTTCTTCTTGATTCTGATTAACCAGACTTTGATTAATTGTCAAAAACAGCAGCTCTAAAAGTAGTTTGGCAGCAAGGCACACCACCTGACCATACTGTGAGCTTGCCATTAACCCCCAATAATACCCTTTTAGTTTGATTTACCGGCGAGGTCCTGATCACTGTGTTATAATTCCTTATATAATCATAATCATCATAATAATATGATTTAATACACACAAATGAAATAAATCAGATCCTGCACAGTATGAAACAAGAAGAATTTGTTCTTACCTGCTTCCTGTTGCAACAAACAGCTTCCTGTACTCCATCTTATAGCCATCCTGAAATATTGCGGTCTTTGTTTTTACATCGACTGATAAAACCTGTGAAAGCAAAATTATCAAGATTAGCAAGAGGAAAAAAATTAGACATGCTAGAAATTGCTTTAATTACAATAAGACTAACCTGAGGTCACTTTTCAGTAGATAAGTGAAATGTTTTTTTGTTCGTTTGGGGTTTGTTTCCATATGATTGAATAAAATCTACTCCATTATTTGCCAAACTGCTTAATCCTATTAGAGTCCCAGGGAGGCTGCGCCCATCTCAGCCAACACTGGGCAAAGACAGGGTACACCCTGAACACCTCGCCAGGCCATTGCACGGCCGACATACACACCCACACACACCCATTCACACTCACACCTAAGGGCAATTTGGAACAGCCAATTAGCCTAATGTGCATGCCACTGAACTATGGGATGAAACTTTGAGGACCCGGTGGAAACCCACGCAAGCACGATGAAAACATGCATACTTGACAGAGAAACACCCAAGCTCGGGACTTGAACCCAGGACCTTTTTGGTGCAAGGCACACATACTGACCACTACACTACCATACCACTCCTATGTGCATTGTGTTTTATCATAAATATTTTAGTGGATCAATATTTACATATTTTTTCATTCAAGAGATTTTTTTTCAATTCAAATTATTCTTTGTATTGGATTATTTCCATGGATAATCACTTTATTTTAATTTATTTTGAATGAATAATAAAACAATTATAGAATTCGGCTTTTGTATGATTTGGAAAATTATTCGGCCTCGGACAGCCGAAAGGCCTTCGGCCTTGGCAGATAATAAACCCCTTGACTAAATAATTCTCCTACTCCTCATATTTCACCTTATTTAATTATCACCTATTATTCTATCCATACCCACTGGATATGAGCAATCGTGCATTCTGGTTTGCTGATCTACTTACTAGGATATCAGCTCATATACTACTAGTAGCTACATATGTCACTACTAAAAGAAAAACAGAAAAAACAGGGCTGAAAGCGAACCTGCTAGGAACAAGCATCCAACAATATGTGTATATATATAAATATACAATATCAATGTGAGATAGCTAGGTCGCTAGCTTGTGTACTACAAAGCAAGTGAAGCTTCTTTGAGATCTTTTTTCCACTAGTGGTAACAGGACATTTAGCCAAAGTTCATTACTCAATATTGTAATTCCTTGTTTACAGTTTTTTATGAGAGAATATCAAATAAAAACTGACATTGTTACTTATTGAGTAATATACATACGGTTATGAAGTTTAGAAGCAGTGATTGAAACCACACCTCTTTTTCCAGCAGCAGTTCGATGTCGTGGCTCTGGAAGAAATCAGTCGATCGCAGCTGTAGCTGTTCAGCTGTGCTTTCCAGTGACTGTACAGACAAAAATCACAGAGATGGACATGAAAATAAAGAAGACAATAAAAATCTAAAACAAAATATGTACCAAAACAATAGGATGTCTTTATAAAATATCCTGAGGGTATCAACATCTCTAGAGATATCACTGGGGATTAACTATTAATTGGAGGGGAAAAAACTTGAAAATGGTGTAAATTAAATCCAACCTATTTTACATGGGAACTGAACTGTAGAGAAAGCATTCGCGTCTAAAAGAAGGTTATAATAAGAGTAAAGACTTGTAGTAAGATCATTTGGAGCAAACATTTGGGTTTATCTGGGTTAATCAGACTCTGAAGGGAACTCAGCTCTCCTCCTCTGCACTGTGTGTTGGGGTGACTCTGTACAAACCTTACTCAGTTTAGGCCTGTCATATGGAGGGTGTTTGTCCATAGTGCACATCACAATGCGGTTAGTAAAGCCTTCCTGTCTCAGCGTCTCTGCACACACCAGTGCAGCAGGACCTAAGAGCAAACATTTAATAGCAGAGAGTAGGGGAAACGTGAGATAGACAGTAAGTGACACACTGGTCCAGACCATAATTAATACTAGTCAAGAGTAGATACACAATCATGTGTTTTTAAATCTCAAATGAAATTATGTCTAATTATGTTAAACAGAAGCCTCTTGTTAGGCAAATCATTAAACTTGACAGAAGCAAGCTCCTCCCTGGCAAAGCTCCATGTCGGTCCCAAATTTCCTGCTTGGCAAAGCCCTACTTTTGGCAGAAATCTCCTGCAGGGCAATGCCCCCTGAAATGTTCATGTTGGACCCAATGTTCCTGCTTGGCAAAGCCCTACTTTTGGCAAAAACCTCCTGCTGGGCAATGCCCCCTGAAATTTTCATGTTGGATCCAACTTTCCTGCTTGGCAAAAGCCCTACTTTTGGCAGACATCTCCTGCTGCGCAATGCTCCCTGAAGGGAATCTTCATGTTGGACCAAACT
This sequence comes from Neosilurus hyrtlii, assembly GCA_028564935.1. Taxonomy (NCBI): domain Eukaryota; kingdom Metazoa; phylum Chordata; class Actinopteri; order Siluriformes; family Plotosidae; genus Neosilurus; species Neosilurus hyrtlii. The sequence continues at coordinate 3,845,873 of JAOUQZ010000027.1, forward strand.
TTCCTGCTAGGAAATGCCCTGTTTTTAGCAGAAATCTTCTGCAGGGCAGTGAACACTGACAGCTCCATGTTGGACCCAAATTCCAGACTGGACAGAAGTCCCTGTTCAGGCAGAGGCTCTTGCTGGGCGTAGACTTATTTTGGACAGAAGCTCATGGTTGGACAGAGTCCCCCTGCTTGTCAAAGCCCAGTGTATGGACTCTGAAACTACTCGTCAAAACTCTTAGTTGATCAAATGCTTCCAGTTGGGCAACACCCCAGTTTTGCACAGAAGGGCTGAAATACTGGTTCTTGGCTGATGTCCTCTGTTGGAAAAATCCCCTTACTGGGTAAAACTCATGCTGGAAACACATCTGTAATTTTTCTTGTCCTTTAAACTTTTAAAGTTCAGTGTTTGGTTAAACAAGTGTTTTTAAAGACTTTACAGACCCCTGATCTGTACAAAAAAATGAGAAAATCCCTGATCTGTACATAATTAATTAATTCTATATATTCTTGACCAATATATCATATATATTCTTGACAAATGTACACCAAATAAGTTTGATACAATGATGTGATGCAGCTAAGGTATTGTTTTAATTTGAGAAGGTGCATATGGTTCCAACCTGATCCAATGATAAGAACGTGACTAAAACTTGTACTGGAGTTGATGACAGCAGAGCACTTGGCCATGGCTTTTGTCCTCCTCTGTGTCTGTAGAGCCTGTCATATCACATTTAAAAAAAACAAGCGATGCTTCTTACACCTCTGCTTCACACACTTACTAAACTGTATCTGAGAAAAAGAGTGTTTTACCTGTTTGTTTGCTCGTATGATCACCTTCTCCTTTTCAACTCTGACCTGTCTCAAAGAGAGGTTAAAGGTCAATGAACTGTCAGTGTGTTCAATTGTTTCTCACGTGGTTTGGCATCTTGCACCGTGAACAAGTTCACCAGAACAACTGCCTGTATAAAAACAGTTTATTCTGGAACAACTTGAGAGCTGTGATGGCCTGGCAAGCTGTTCAGGGTGTACTGCACCTTCATCCAGTGTTGGCTGAGATGGGATTATGTGGTTTGGCAAATGATATGCAAGTGAGGCGGATGAATGACTTGACACTGATTGGTGCAACTCGCTCCAGTTTTCGAGGTGGGGAAAGTTGTTCCAGAAAATGCAACTTGCTATCAGAACACAATCCTTGAAAAGGATGAGTGTGCACAGTAGCGCTCGTCGGGGTTATTAGCTCATTTGACAGGTTTTTGGGGTAGATCGGTGGTTCTTCTCCAGTGGTTAGCAGCTACCTGTATATTGACCCTCTATGTAAACACGTAGGAAAGTAGGCACAACTTGCTTAGGGTGCAACTTGTTCCTGCTGCCCATGTAAAAGCAGCTTTATGGTAAATTGTGTGGATTTTTTATGTTGTTGTTTTCTGTGTTTTAGGCAAAGTATTTCCTTTAAGTAGAAATTAATATAGCAAAAAATGGTACATGAGCATCAACCTGTTACTAACAGATAAACTTAAAGCATCACCTGAAAAGTGGGAAGGCTGTCCAGACCTGGGAAGTCCTCAATATCTCCGGTTGCAATGTTGAAACAGGCTCCGTGCCATGGACACCGGACGTGTCCTTTAGATAAAACACCTGCCACAGGATACAGTAAAAGTTCAGCCCTATTAACCACTATTAGAATTCAATTGTCACTAAAGTGATTTACAACCCAAATATTAAACGTTAACATTCTCTGTATAGTCTGGATTTACTGTTCAGAGCTCGTTCTGCACCAGTGCCAAAAAAAGTATAGAACAACTTCCTCACCCTTAACCAGTGGTGCCCCGTAGTGTGGGCATTTGTGCCCCATAGCAGAAAATTCCCCAAGTTCTTTAATGAGCAGAGCTCTGCCTGGCCCCAAGTCCACCTCTCGCATCCTGCAAGATCCATCGCACACACACACACACACACACACACACACACACACACACACACACACACCAACAGAGAACCTTTTTTAAACTAGTCTCTGTCCATTACATCTGTAACATCTGGGTAATTACCATGGGCAAAGAATTTTTCATATTTTCTTGTTCTCAAGTGAACTTTTTTTTGCATTCTTGTATTGGCCTTACCTGGTCACTAACTTTTTGATGACTATATATGATATATGATATATGATATATGATACAATACGATATATATATATATATATAATTCCCACCTGTCAATTATGCCTTCCTGTCACAAGCCATCACTACCACCACCACCTCCACCAACCAGAGAGGAGCAAATGCAAGCACAGACTCCCTCTGAGAAATGTGATGCTAGCCGCCTGCATCTTTCGGAACTGCAGCACATGCATTCCCAGGGTCAGCATAACACTTTGAGCCGGCGGAAAAGTGCTATGAGCTCACAGATGCCCATGATTGGTTGGTGATCTCAAGCAGTGACAGAGATTCAAGCCATATGCTTTCCCTCCCTCCCTTGAGAGCTCAGCCAATCAACTTACACGAGCCCATGTCCATGGATGGCTTCATACATCAACCCGGATTTAAACTTACTGAAAAACCTTGTCACCGACTTGGATGAATGATTTTGGCTCCTTACAACTAATTGTATGACTTCTGATGGCAACCAATCACACTAACACCAATTTAGAGGCCTCACAACAATAGGAGTGAATACATATGCAGCCACTGGTTTACTCATGGGAGCCACGGTGGTGTAGTGGTTAGCACAACCGCTGTATCTGCATAGATTTTTCATGTCTTCCCCATACTTGCGTGGGTTTCCTGTGGGTAGTTCACTTTCCTCCCACTGTCCAAAAACATGCACATTAGCCTAATTGGCGGTTACAAATCGGCCCCTGGTGTGAGTGTGAATGGTTTATATGTGTCGGCCCTGCGATGGTCTGGTGAGCAGTTCAGGGAATACCCTACCTACACCCAGTATCAGCTGAGATAGGCTCCAGCCTCCTTGCGTCCTCAGTAGGATTAAGCGGTTTGGCAAATAAGTAAGTGATTCATTCTTTCATTTGATGAATCGTTTTTTCCTATTAGGATCACGTGGAGACTGGAGCCTATCTCAGCCGTTGAGGTAGGTAGCATGAGGGCAACATGTAAACTCCACACAGGAATGTCCTTACTGAGCCTGGGACTAGAACCCAGGACCTTCTTACTGTAAGGCAGACATGCTAACTACTACACCACTATGCCACCTCTGTACATAAATTTATACATTACATTTAGATTTCACAGGGCCAACACACACAACCATCACAGGGCCAACACACACAACCATCACAGGGCCAACACACACAACCATCACAGGGCCAACACACACAACCATTCACACTCACATTCACAACTAGGGGCAATTTTGAACAGCTTATTAGCCTGTCATGGGTGTCTTTAGACTGTGTGAGGAAACCGGAGTACCTGGAGGAAGCCCAAGCAAGCATGGTGAGAACATGTAAACTCCAGACCTTCTTGTTGTGAGGCAGACCATTATATCACCGTGCCGCAAAATATGCAACAGATCATGTCCATGTTAATTTTCTGAACCGCTTAATCCAAAATAGGGTCCCAGGGAGGCTGGTGCCCATCTCAGTTAATTCTGGGCAGGGGCCGAGTACACCCTGGACACCTCGCCAGGCCATCGCAGGGCAATATGCAACAGTAAAAGGCAAATTTAAAAAAACTTCTGTTTTTAGTTTTATAACAATTTAACCAAACGTATCACCATTTTCTTTGACTTATGTTTCACCAAAAATTCTTGACATCATACACAATATTAGAAAAATCAACCCGTCTCTGAAATCACTAATTAATTTAGAGATTAGTTTTAAAATAACTTGAAATCCTGCAAAAAATACTTTTTAATAAGTAGTTATTGGAGAAAAACACACCTATGACCTCCAAAATGTTCCCAGTTCTTTTATTTAATATAAGGATTTGTATTAAAAATGTACTAGAGATTCAAATATGATGCTTAAACATCCCAGGTGTATCCCTTTGAAATGCTATTTTTCCTAGAGGGAACATAACGCCATCATGTTCATACACTGATACACAGAAATGTTTACATCAAACACCAATTTCATCACACTCCAGCCATATACTCGTATACACCCACGTCTCTTAAAGAACATACCATTTTCACACAAGACTGAAAGCACACAGGGTGTAAAAAGAATGTGCGTCTTACTGTCCATTCTCCAGGTCTTTGACATGGCACACTGCGGCCTCGATGTAGTCTCGGGGTTTGTACGAGGGACGGAGAACCGACATGTCGTCATCTGAGCAGTGACCAAGAGAACCGTTGGGACGACACTCTGAGAACGGGCTAGCCTTACCGTTCGGAGACGTCAGGTCCACTTCCTTTTCCTTCTCCAGGAGAGTGAGCTCAACTTTGACCTCAACTGCCAAGGCATCACAAATACAGAAAGGACATCAGTGCACACCACATATAGTAATAATGACTGTTCATCGCTGTTAATGAAGTAACCCTGGGTTTACACTGGGGCATGATGTCCGCAATATCCGCAATTCAATAAAGCGTAGAGCTCCACAATATATGCGCAAGCTTGGGGCATGAAAAAGGAGGCAGGGCGCATTCCGGTGAGGAAACTTGAAGGAATCGTGTTTCCAAGATCCACTTTAACGGTGCATCAAGATCTGTGATGCTCTGTTAAGCTCTACAGCGCTCTACTACGATTCAAAACGTACTACACTGTAATAATGGCGGCACGATCAGTGCGACATGTCCACTAAGTTCCCTCGAGGTCATCATCAATCCACCAAGTTCCCTCGAGATCATCATGATTCGATCCCACGACCCCCCAATGCTCATCACGATTTTCTCAAATCGTGGAGATTGCGAACATCATGCCCTAGTGATCAGCGATTATTTCTTTCGTAAATATCAAACGAATCACATGCAGCACTGTAAATTTCCTTTGGTATAAAAGCATTACATCAAATGCTCAAGAACACTGATTATATTCCTATAGCATCGTGCCTTCGTGATGTTTTATCCTTTACATGTTTTCCCATAACGTGAAAAATGATTGTGTAACGTGGTTCCACCGCAGCCAGAACGGAACCTGTTTCTCTCTCACCGGCTGGAAAAATGTGCTGAGAACCCAGGTCTTACGTTTTAATCTCTGAGGGAATTCTCTCCTGCTGAGCGAAGCTTAATTAAAGTCAATGGAAAATCATAAGAGACGACCGAGTCGGCTGTGGAGAAGAAAGAATGCTTAATAATTAGTGACACTGTGGCAACTAAACGAGACCTGGCTCTTCAGGACACGCTATACAGAGTATGGAATTCTGTAGTTTGCTGAAAATGTGCAGGGCCAATAAATAAATAAATAAACAAATAAACAAACAAACAAACAAACAAATGAATGAATAAATAAGTAAGTAAGTAAGTAAATAAATAAATAAGTAAATAAGTAAATAATAGATATCAAACCTTCACTGAGGTACAGAGGAAGTAACCATAGAGCTATAGCAGGATATATGTACAGAAGTGTAGTACAGTACGGATAGGCCTTCTGTAAATAATTATTATTGTTTTACTAAGCAGTAAAGCTAAAGCTGCTCTCTCTCTCTCTCTCTCTCTCTTTCTTTCTCTAAAATCACCACCTTTTGACCAGTCAGATTCGAGAGCTCAGCATCACTGTAGTATAATTAGGTAATGATTGAGCTCTGTATTTTCTGTAAAAATAAATAAATAAATAAAAATAAAAAGTGTGACTTACTGTCATCTATAGAAATGATATATAGATTTAGGTAAGGTAGGGAGGCAGTAAGGTAGGTAAAGTCTGTTGGGCTTTTTACACCCGTGCCTACTGACCCATTAGGTCAGAGTTTATCCAGAGTTCAACTCCTCCTGGACGGGGTGCAAGTCTGTCGCAGGTTAATACAGAATTAGGTACTGCCTAAATGCAGAGCTCCCGATAGATATCTTTTTTGATAGGTGTCCGAGACTGGCGTTATAAGATTACGGCGTGGCTCCTTTAAGGACACATCTCCCCTGATCGAAGTGAGAACTAACAGAACTGGAAAGGGTTTTGTATGCTGAAATAGCGGACTGTTTCTTGGCATGATAAAAAGCATGAAGATGACGTAGAGTAAGGACACTCTATTTGATCTCTCTGCCTAGTAAAAGTTCCACACCTACATTCTCCCAGTTCAAAAAAAGGCAGCTGTATATCAGCAACTCAGGATGTAAAAAAACAGAACAACGATACATTGTGCAACATTCGAACACTTGCCGCTCATATTTCTGTCTAATCCCTATGAAACACAGAGAGCAATTGAGAGCATTAAAATTCCTGCTGCACCGAAAGAAAGCCACGCCACACAGGGGTCGGAGTGGGGAGGGTACTGGGGGCAGGTTAGCCTGACCTATATATAGGCGGAGAAACAAGTGGCAATTATTACAGGATTTGAGGGTGTGGATAGATGGGGATGTAGAGGAGTACGTGTTTGTGTGTGTGTGTGTGTTACCTGGTTTGGGTTTGGAGAGGCATCCTCCCATGGTGGGCCCGCAGTGAAGCCAGGAGGCCTAGTAATTGGGAAGCCCAGGGAGGGCGTGAGGGGCCGAACAGGATCAGATGTCTACAGTGGGCCACAGGGATCGGAGGTGGAGGTGGACACAGTGCTGCAGCATGGAATTCTGGGCCTGCTTGGCCCATTCAGCCATATCACAGCTCAGCCACTGCACATAACCTGAGAACAGAAAAGCAACATGGTTAAAAAATTCAAGCATACCATATAAAAAGTCATGGAATGATATAACCTTTCACTGTAATACTGTATGTCATAGTTTATTACAGGACTCATTTGAATACTCGGCTCTGATTGGTCACTTAAGGTCAGCAGACCGTTAGTTATTTATAGCACACATTTGCTTGGAAGCATGTCATTAGCAAAAAGAATAACATAATTTTTTTACATACAAACAACGATACACACACACACCTAGGGGCAATTTGGAACAGCCAATTAGCATAATGTGCATGTCTTTGGACTATGGAAGGAAACCCACGCAAGCACGAGGAAAAGCTGAAAACTGCACAGAGGCACATCACCCCGGGACTTGAACCTAGGACCTTCCTACTGTTAGGCAGACGTGCTGACCACTATGCCACCATGCCCCCCATAATTACCTTCTAACGATAGATTTTATAGGTAGCCATATACTGTATTACGGTGGATAATACAGTAAGCTGGTCATTATCGTGAAACAAACTCCGCCAAGGCTTAGCTCACTGTACATTATATCTTACTGGACTGCTCGGATATTTTTAATTCCTCGTTCGTTAAGAGCATGGCACAGAAAATTAGGTTTTCCCTTTATTCTATCTTATGATTCATTCTATCCTAATTTACTCTTATTGTATATTACATTGGAATGGCACAATCTGATCGGTTCACTATCTAGGGGGTAATGAACATTATTTCGAGTGGATAATGCTTAAAATAAAATGGCCAACAAACACTCACAGTCACTTGTCACACATTAAAAATGAAAAAAGAAAAGAAACGCTAAGAAATAGTGTACTAAACACCAAAACTTGGAATTAGTCTAAAAACACACCATTAGTGAGAGTGCAGCTCTCTTATGTTTATATGTAGTATATACTAAAACTTCGAGCAAGTTTAAAAAGACACTGTTACGCTACTCATATGCTCTGATCGGGGAGTGGGCGGAGCTCAACTGGCTCTTTCATAGTTAAAGTATGTAAAATAAACTCGAAAAATCCTCATTTAGTTTGCTTTTCTTATGTGTACATGTAGTAAATACTAAAAAAAATATCCACCTCACACTCAGCGGCCTTGACGTTCCATCTCATTAAACCTAAACACTATTATATCCTTAACTGACTGTAAATTCCCGGGCTCGGGATGTTTCTGTGTAGAATTTGCATGTTCTCCCTGTGCTTGCGTGGGTTTCCTTTGGGTACTTCGGTTTCCTCCCAAAGTCCAAAAACATGCACAGTCGGCTAATTGTCTGTTTCAAAATGCCCCAGGGGGTGTGAATGGTTGTGTGTGTATTAGCCCTGCGATGGCCTGGTGATCTGGCCAGGGTGCACCCCGCACTCGCCCAGAGTCGGCTGTAGACATTGAGGAAAACAGAGTTGTTGGTACTGGGGAACACAGGTACCAGGGAACATAGGCATGACTCCATTTTGGAATACTTTTTGCATTAATTATTTATTTTTTATGTCACTAGAGTATGTTCGCATTTTATAAAGTAGGCCATCCTGTTTTAATTTTTCTGACAGCAGAGTCTTTTGTCTGAAATATCTCTAATATCTCCTCATGTTAATAGAATATATTTACACTGATCTATGGCTTTCGTGTGGGTTAATCCCAGGTTTCATTAGATATGTTTAGATATGAGTTAATAATAATTAGGACAGCCAGAATACGTCTGGGGATAAACCTGAGATAAAAAAAAGTTATCACTGATGAAGAAATCAGTCACAGTGTGACAAAAGCACTATGAACAATGCTGGTACACAGTGTTATTTGATAGCAGGAGATTTTGGCTCATATGTCTCTATATAGCTCTTTACACTCAAAAATGCACAATACACTGCGGCTACAGCAGAATTATTAATGACACTTGCTCTCCCCCTGTGGTGGAGGTGTCAGTGGTGCATACAAATACAGCACACCCAGGGCTGATATATCTCTGTTGTTAATCAGACTGCAGATATTTAAATTTAAATTTAGACTACCACAATCGAATAAGTCAGTCCTGGTATTCTGAATACGCAGAGAGAACACTTTGTGTTGCAAGAGCACTCAGAGAGCGCAAACCAATACCAAGACCTGGTACATGTGAATCCATATATCGAAAATCATCATATGTCACAATCTTAAAGGATCCTTTAAAAAGTTCCAGGATGTAGAATATGACCCAGATCATCTCCAGAATCTAATGGAGTCTTCCTTATCAAAAGCCCTGCCTCTGATAGAAATTTCAAGAAAATTCGCAAATAGCTTTTTGCATTATCCTACTAACAAACACACAAACTGCATAAAAAAAAAATGTTTGGTGGATGTCATGGCTGCATGCTGTTTTTTGGTTTGTTCAGACTTTGGTAAGAATGTAAAAAAAACAAAAATTTTTTTTTTGTCAATATAATTGTCAATGTTCTAAGCAAGGGTCAGGGCTTCTGCTTCTTTATTCAAAAATGAGAAAAATGATGGAAGGTTAGAGCCAGGTGATATAATGCATGCCAACCATTTGCATAAAATGCAGTTTGACTTAAATTATAGTTTGCTGCGCGCCATGCTAGTGTTGTATAATGTTGACAATGCATCAACTTCATTGGCGTCTGGTCAGGTAATGTGCGCATTTCAAGATCTTAATGTTACTTTCAAAGCAAGTCATGGCATGGTACCTACATATAGTGAGCTACTGACAGTTAAAGCACACAGCATACACACAGAATATTACGCAATAAGTGTTGGCGAAGGGGCTCCCAAGTGGACCATAGACAAGGTGCGCGACTATCAACCTGGAGATCGTATCCAGGTTGATGCCACAGCCATCCGTGGCCGGGAATCCATGGGAGCTAATTGGCTAAGTTCTCATGGGAGGAAGGGAGGGATGGCATACACTCACTTCTCTGTCATGGTCGTCTGAGAGCTCATTCGTACAAGGGGCCGGATAGCGATTTCCCTCCGAGTGTGTTAGGCCGCCCCCAAATACGCATGCGCAGCAGTTTGAAAAGAGGCGGGTGGCAGCATGTGATGTCATGGAGGGGGCGTGTTCATGCTTAAGACCTTCCCTGGTTGGTGGTCCTGTGATAGGAAGGCAAAATTTTGAAGGGTGGGAATTGGATACGACCAAATTAGGGCAGAAAATGGGGGAAATCAAAAAAAAAAAGTATTGGCAAAGAGACAAGGTAGATAAAACTAATCAGTAATCACAGTACAGGTGAACACGGTCAATAACAAACCAGTGACAAAACTGCAATGCTGAGAGAAGTAAATTCATAGCACTAATAGCTCTGAAATACAGATGGTAAAAGCAGTAAGCTGAAACGCATTAAATACCTTCACATTTTTTTGTATTATGTAATAGAATTGAGTTGAATTAGTAGTGCTAACAAAAAAAAGCTTAAATAATATGTCACAAAGACCAGTAAATGCAAAGTAACAGGCTTAAATCAAACTGAAGGAAGTTTTGCACTCTGGCCAAATACGCTACGTTACAACTTTGTGAAAAATAATAACAGGAATTAAATGCTTTAATAAAGTGTAATTAATATTGATGAACTGTCATTAAAATAATAATTTTAATACTCTCTTCCATTAACCATGGATTAGCAGAGGGTCTAAAAAAACGAAAGTGTCCCTGCGATGCTATAGGAGCACATATTTGTTTTTCTGTCATGGTTTGAGATCAATGAGATCATGGTTTGATTGTCCCTTTAATACAAATTATTTCATAAAATTACACACACACACACACACACACACAGACACACACACACACACACACACACACACACACACACACACACATATATATATATATAATGGGTGTGGCCTCTTCCCAGATAACTCCGCCCCCATATAATTCAAAATATGTTTTGATCTTCACACACATAAGATCACAGCTAGTCATCTGTTTCAGAGATTTCATACAAATACACTTTTTTTTTTCTGATTCAATTGGTTACCTGTCTGAATGTAAGCACTTCCTGACATTAAAACAAATAATAAAGGCTTAATATGACTGGAGTTAGTTTTAAGGTTGCAAAAAATTTTCCTTGGAAATTAAATGGAATAAATGGAAATTTGCAAAATTGCAGGGAACTTAAATGTGTATTTAAAAATATGTGTAATGTTGCAGCAAAAAATCTTAGTTAGAATAACCAGATTTAATGCAAGTTTATTACAATTTCTAAATAAGTGCAAAAATAATACATAAAAAAGTAATGTTATATTTTGTTGATATATATATAACATATAATGTTATATATTATTTTATAATGTTATTTATTAAAATTATAAATTGTAATATTTTTAATTATTATACAGTTTGCATAAATTACTCAAAATTTCTATTTAATTCCCATTCATTTTTATGGAAATTCCCATTTCCACTTTGGAATATTCCCAAAATTCCCCATCTCAATTTCCTATGGAAAGGAAAACTGCAATCCTAGTCAGGAGTAAATAGTTTGTAAAACGTTGTAACTGCTCAAGTAGGTTTATATCATTTGACTTTATAGGTATCATACATCCTTTTAAATGTGCATTAACTTAAAAACCAAGTAGAATAAAATGCCTTTTTATGAGTAATGACTTATATATAATAACCAAGATGATACACGATCTTAGTATAATAGACTCGACTACACTTTATCTGCACTCCATAAAACAGCAATTATTGGAGCGCTAGCAAAGATCTTAAATGTTAAGACAGTCTTCCAGGGGCTCTGCCTTAGAGGGCCACTTGATATTCACGTCACACCCAAAGGTCCTGGAAATGGCGAGTGGAAAGAACAATAATGCTCCTTAATGAGGCCGGGTGAAGCACACAGGAGTGGAAACAAGCCCACGGCAAAAGTTTGGAGGCATCTGAAAATTTAACACTGCACATGAATAAAAAATTACATTTGTGTACATTTTTTATGATACAAAATGGGATATTTTGTATCATAAAAAAATGTCCGGTTGGTTTCAGATCATAGCATAGATTTAGTGATGTTTTAAAGTACATAGTGTACATTTTTTTCTTTAGTTTTTAAGGTTTTTTTTCTTTATTGATGTTATCTGTAGAAGAGATCATTTGCATATTCTAACAAATTCCTGTCATGGTTGCCAAAATCGAGCGTTTACCATGAAGCACTAAAAGAAATCCCAGCGCGTAGGTTGTGGGTTTGTGAGAAAGAGGCTTCCAGTGTTAAGGCAGCACGATTTATAACAATCACTATAGCAACTGTGAGACTGTTTATGCATGCTCATCATCAGCATCGTACCACAGTACTTTCTGGGTCATACAGTATATCCTGCGGAATTATTTTGGATTGTCTCAGAAATAAACTACCCATGTAAGTGGTATAACTTTAATCATATAGTGTTGAGTGATATAATATTATAAATTCAACAGTATACTGTGATGGTAAAATAAAATATATATATAGATGTTAAAATATAATAATGTTTAAAATATCATGTGTGATGTTTTGTAAATGTAAAAAGAATATGAGTGGTCTAACCAACAACTTTTGAAAAAAATAATATGAAAGTTTTTGTCATATAAAAAAAATTAGTATGATTTAAGATCATAAGGAAGAAGAGGGGAACTTGATTTTTCTGTCTTTTGACAGCAGATGAAAATGACTATCTCATTTTCTTTTCGGGGGGTGTGGGGGGGGTAGATCACTTCAGCTCTCAGCCCTTCGTTTGTCACTATTTAAAACCTTTCAACTTTTTTCTTTCCTTCCATTTAACATAATCATCAATCATTCCTGTTCTTCACAAGTCCACTTAAAATGCAGTAATTTTTTTTTTTTTTTTGCTGGATATTTCATAACAAAGCTACTGTCGGTATCTGTTTAGTACTCCAAATCTATTTTTGGATATAAACCTGAAGTGGAAGTGACCTAAACCAGGATGTTGGAAAGGGAGTTGTTTTGTTATCTCCACCCCAAAACTGAGTTTTGATAGCAGTGTTGTAATCACCAGCGTTTGTTCGGTTTGTCAGTTTGTCTGTGAACAAAATCCTGACCCATGGATGTACACTAAACTTGGTGGGGACACTACCCTACCTGAGTCCCAAAGATGATTTTATTTTGAACTGTCAAGGTCAAAGGGGAAGGTCAGAACTAGAAAACAAATTATTGTGAAGCACTTATAATAGTGGTACCCCAACATGCCCACATGGCCATCTACTCACATCTACTATTTTTCAACAAAATCCCTACTGCACCCATTCATGAATTTACACTAAACTTGGTGGGAACACTACCCTACCTGAGTGCCAGAGATGTTTTGATTTTGGACCGTCAAGGTCAAAGGTGAAGGTCAGTACAAGCTCAAAAAGTATTGGAGAGTCCAATCCCAATCATGACTGATCCAATCATAATCATGCCTACATGACCATCTACTCATTGACCTCACTCATTTGCCAAACCTCCTAATCCTACTGGGGTCACGGAGATGCTGGTGCCTACCTCAACCGACCCTGGGCGAATGTGTGGTACAGTCTGAACAGCTTATCAGACCACTGCAGGGCCAACACACACAACCTTTTACACTCACACTTACACCTAAGGTCAATGGGAGGAAACTAGAGTACCCGGAGGAAACCCATGTAAGCACAGGGAGAATATGCAAAACCCAAACCCAGGACCTTTTTCTCTCAGGCAGACGTGCTAACCACTACACCACCATGCCGACTCCCCTGACCACCTAATCATCTACTTAAGACTTCAGATTTTGCAATGAAGACTTAAGGTGATGGATGGATAGATCTGTCAGGTGGGTACCATTATGGTTGGAGCTAAAGACTTCAGGGAGATGGCATGTCCATCACCACTCTTTTCAAAGTTATAAGCAATGTACACAACTTTGAAAAGAGTGGCGATGGACATGCTGTTACTATGGAACTCTAATAGGAACCCATTTATCGACTTTCAAATGAGACCTTTCAACTTGAGTTACAAGTCAAAAGGTCAAACTCCAGCCATTTCCTAAATCTTTCAGACAAGGCAGTTTTGTTAACTAGTATGGTCCATTTCTACATATTATATTATAGATAGCCCTGCGATGGCCTGGCGAGCTGTCCAGGGTGTACTCTGTCCTCGCCCAGAGTCGGCTGAGATGGGCGCCAGCCTCCCCGCGACCCTAATTAGGAATAAGTGGTTCAGAAAATGACGTGACATGACATATTATAGATAAGTTGCACAGAAGATAAGTCACACAATTTCCTCCGGGATGAATAAAGTATTCTGATTCTGATTCTGAAGATGAACACAGGGGTAATTCAAGGCAGTACCCACAGGGCCTATTTGCTACATTATCCATATTGAGGTTCTTTACACTTTATAAGTGTCCCTCTATTTTTGTTTTGTTTTTTTATTCTGTACTTGAATTAAGCATGAACTGCATGGAAAGTAAGAGGGTAACCTAATGTGTAGCACCATTGGGAAATCAAGGGTCTCAACTTCAGTCGTCTATTGATTTCCATTCATTCTGGATTTTTTTTTAACATCAATTAACTTTCATTTTGAATTTTTCAGTTTCTTGACTGTTTCAGCTTTGCTACAAAGCAACATCTCAAACTTTTGACATCCAGTTGCAAAACCATATTGTTTGAATAACAAGTTCTACATAACGTCCATGTAAAATACGTATTTAAATTGCCTGTACCAAAAATATTACCCAGTAATAATCTCAGTGAATTGTCACACTTCAATTCAAATCAGAATTGACTGCAATCAGAAAAAAACACATCAAAATGTGAAATATAAATTGAGAAAATGAGCCAGAAGAATTTTGTGGTGCAGTTATCCCAACTGTGATTTTTGCGGTGAAGTGACAAATGATGGCGCAGTGCTTAGCACGTCCGTCTCACAGCAGGAAGGCCTGGGTTCGACTCCCGGGCTCGGGGCATTTCTGTGTGGAGTTTGCATGTTCTCCGCGTGCTTGTGTGGGTGTCCTCTGAGTACTTTGGTTTCCTCCCACAGTCCAAAAACATGCGCAGTAGGCTAATTGGCTGTTCCAAATCACCCCTAGGTGTGAGTGTGAGGGTGAATGGTTGTGCGTGTGTTAGCCCTGTTATGGCCTGGCGAGCTGTTCAGGATGTACCCTTCCCTCACCCAGATTTAGCTGAGATGAACGCCCGAATGAATGAAAAGAGTGACCAGCAGCCAGTGAGAGGACCTTGAAGTAACCAGAACCAGGCTTCACTAGTCTCTGTTCAAACCCATTTATTTTATTCCATCCACTGTTTTTTATTCTCATTGAATTTATGCTCTGGCAGTTCCTCAGCCTAAGATACATCACTCAAGTCCATAATTGGTTGCAAGATATTATTTTTGTTTATAATCAGGAATCCATCCATCTATCCATTTTCCTTATCTTATCCAAGGTCAACTAGTCTACGAGGAAATTCCAGGCATCTCTCTCATCAGCAACACTCTCCAGCTCCTCCTGGGGAATTCCAAGGCATTTTCAGGCCAGACTGGATATATAATCCCTCCAGCAAGTTTTGGGTCTCTGGCCTCCCAGTTGGACATGCCTGAAAAACCTCTAAAAGGGGTCGACCAAGAGACATTCTAATCAGATTCGTGGGTCACCTCAGATGACTCTTTTTAATGTGGAGGAGCAGCAGCTCTAGAGTTAAGCCCAGACACCCTAAGTTTGCCACCTGAACATGTTAAAGGGGCTTGAGTATCCCCATTACCAAGGGAGCTATGTTGTCAGGGGTATTAACCCCAGGGTCGGGTCTCCCAAGGCAAATTGTACAGGGGAGGGGTCAAACAAGGAGCGATTAATAGACCTCGATGGAGCAGCACCAAGAAAACCTAGCTCAGTGAGAGAAGGAAAACCGTGGAACCCTCCTGGTGCCAGGCCTGGTGGACAGGTAGCTTGTCGGCAAGCTCCTGATGGCTGAGCCTTGGCTCCTGGGGCTTAGATGGGCTTAACTAGAATATGCTGCCGGGAGCCACCACCATGTGGGTCCACCACCTGCGAGAAGAAAGATCGAGGTCAGGTGCAGTGTGAGCCAGGCAGCAGGTGAGGGCAGGGACACGGATGTCCCAATGCCTGGAATCACAAACTGAGGTGTCAGTTATACATTTCAACAAATTTATGTAGTTGTATTTCCCAAAATATAAGCAAAACCCTGACAAGCCGGTTACTATGGAGGTTTACAATGCATGGTGCATCACTGCAGGTTCATTTTAATAATTGTGTTTGTTTGTCTTGCAAGCTTCACATCTAACCACTGGCGTGTGTGTATAATAAAACTGTACAAATGTCTTTACATTATTTGTTGCTGCATCCCACAGAATCTCATGGCTGAAGCACAAGATAAAGGCCTTTCAAACTAGCTTTTTACAAAAACAGCTAGTTAGTTAATTAACAATAATAATAATAATAATAATAATAAAGAGTAAAATATTGATATTTGATGATACACCAACTTGATCCATGTAATCTTCCAGGAAATATCTTCAAGTGTTCTACAATATTTTTAACTATATTTAATTCAACTATATTTTTTTCAGAATATGTGGGAGGCTTCGCCCACAAACAGGCCTTATAACATTTATCAGCGGCAGTATGTCACCCTTACTAATAACTCATTAGGAGGACAGTGGCCAGAGGAGGAATCTTGATGATTCAAGATCAATCAAGAATCAAATTCCACCATCCAAGTTATTCAAGTGTTTACCAGTAGTACATTGTGTCATGTGGACCAACAAAGCAGTGGCCAGACTGTTAAACCTCACTGAACATGTTTTTAAACAGTAAAAGTAGTCTGCATTAGGTTAAATTTTTAAGAATGTGTTGAGACATCAAAATGAATGTACACTATTTTTTGAGTAGTCGTCAGCGTGTTTCTGCCCTGCGATGGCCTGGCGAGCTGTCCAGGGTGTACTCTGCTCTCGCCCAGAGTCGGCTGAGATGTGCGCCAGCCTCCCTGCGACCATAATTAGGGTTAAACGGTTTTGAAAATGAACAATGATGAAGTATTTCTCATTTTTTAAAAAGTCATATATTTTTTACCACTTTTTTATTCAGAAGATAGCTTATTAGCACCGATGTTTTTACGGTTTAACAAATATAACCGTCAGAAGAGACCTCTTACCATTACTGAGGTAGTTAATAGCACTGAGTTTAATTGTGTTGTCAGTTTGCATTACTAAGATGCTAGGTAATATTTATTAAATTAGGTTTGTATAATAAGTGTTATTATGATGAGCTAGTTTGACGCTATGTAGTTAGCTAATGCTATGATGCTAGCTGGTGTGATACTAACTAACATTTAGAATATTAGGAATAAAGGTATTGTAGGCTATCCTAGGCTTCATTTCGCTAGTTTTGTTTATTTTCTAACGAGAGCTTATGATGCTAACTAATATGTGAGAGATTAGGGATTAGGCTGTTGTTGGCTAGGTTTTATTTTTCCGCAAGGTTCCTTTCTGAAAGAGGCAGTAATTTATCACCAAAAATTTCAGTGTCTAGCTAACCCACTAGCATTGTGAATTAAGAGTAATTTATTTCGAACCATGTAGAAATAAACTGTAATAGCTACAGGTACTTCACTGTATTGTATATTAGGTTGCATATTAACATTATAGATTCATAGTCTGTTTTTAAGTTTGCAAACTCAGACTTACTGACCATGCTGAAAGCCTCATAAAGAAGTACTTCGCCATTATCTTGACTAAATATCTTGTTATTTCAACTTAATAATTGTTTATATTTAACACTGCACAGGTCCTGCGATGGCCTGGCGAACTGTTCAGGGTGTACCCCGCTTTCTCCCAGAGTTGGCTGAGATGGGCGCCAGCATCCCCGTGACCCTAATTAGGATTAAGTGGCTTAGAAAATGAATGAATGAATAACATTGCGCAATCTATAAATTAAGATTTTTAGTTGTAAATTATGACACATCATGAAATCATATCGTGAAAAAATAATAAAGTTCTTAAGTTAAAATAATGACATATTAAGTATGATTTATGATATACTATCTTTAATTAATGCATTTTGTCAAAAATAACGAGATATTATGTAAGAATAATGAGTTAAGTTGAGTCAAGATATTAAGTTGATTTAACGACTCGGTATCATGAATTAATTCATTATTAATTTGAAACAAAGACAAAGTACTTCAGCACAGCGAATTTACCTCTATAATTACAAATGTGACCCAAGTCAATATTCTATATAAGTGGCTTCATCAAACTGCGATCCAGAGCAGATCATGCTGAGACTTATTTGAAAACTATTTTTAAGTATACTTAGAAAAAGGCGTCTCATCTCAGGACAGAAAGAGAGAGGGAGAGGACATCTGCACTGTTGTTCTATCTGAACCAATTTAGATAAAAGCACAGTGCTCAACACAGCCAACAAAATAAATTTTATCATTTCTGTCAATTTCTTTCCTAGTGCCCTTTCCTCTAAACTCCTAGAGAATAAGAGTCTTTCGTGTGAAGAAATGTACTTTAATTGTTTAAAGAACTCCTGAGGAACCAAAGGTTGGAATAAGGCCAGCTGGTTTTGCTTGAGTTTTTTGAGGATGTTTCACCTCTAATCCAAGAGACTTCTTCTTCAGGAGTAACTGACTGGGGGAGAGTCTCGATTATGTCAACTTTTGGGTAGTTAATGTGGTATCTGGGTTGTTGATCAGTTAGAACTAAATAAGACTCTTGGATGACAGGTGAAACATCGTCAAGAAACCCAAACAAGTTCAATTGCCAGGGGCAGTGGTGGCTCAACGGTTAAGGCTCTGGGTTACTGGTCTGAAGGTTGGGGCTTCAGGCAGCAATACCACCAAGCTACACAATACACAAGGCCCTTGACTCTCAACTGGTCAGGGGTTCAAGTACCAGTAAAAAAATACATGTAAATCACCCTGGATAAGGGTGTCTACCATATGCCATAAAAGTAAAGTAAGTTACCCTTGTTTTAACTTTGAATCTACTATGACCTGGATGACTATGAATCTACGATGACTGATCTGATGCTAATCCAAAGCACAAATCCAAGAAATACAAGTGTCCCCTGCGTTAGGTTCAAATTCCTCAACCCTCCACCCACCAACCGAACTCCTTCTTCCTGTGGTTCCTTCAAGAAACTTAGAATTTTTCCCAGAATACTCTTTTGGACTCACAATACACAGTTTTATGTACAGTCATTATCTGGTGTGAATTGACCCATGATTTCAAAGGCTAGATGAAATCCAATCACAGATGTTTTTATTTAGGTCCTCAGTATACAAGAATTGGTTCAGAGGTGCAGTAGGATGTGGTGTCACCAAGTATTTGTCCAAAAATGCCTTTATCCAACCATACATATGAAGCCAGTTGGGCCCAGCCTTGTCTTGTTGGGTCATGGGTGTGATATGCTGGACTATTACATATCGTTGTAAGTAGCTCATGTACCTGAATGGTTCCCCTATGCCTTGGTAGAAGTCATATGGTGACCATTGTTGAGCACTACGACCTTACGTTTAAACATTCACTCCAACAGAGATTAGGAGAAGATAGGCAATTCCAATGATGGACGTTACATTTGTAAAGTGTTCGAGCCATTTCATTTAGTCTCACACTAAAGGTTGAAGCCATAAGTTCTTAATCTTATGTATGGGCATAGTTATGGTCTTGAGGAATTTAGGTAGGGAAGAAAAATCTATCCAATGATGCTTCTGTTTGTGCAATGAATGTGTGATAAACATTACAAGAAAAAGACACATGAGAATTTCAATTTCTAAATTGACACATGATTTATTTCAAAATTCTCTGAAAACTAACAACAATACACGATTGGGAACTCCAGGTGTATAGGGACTAAAAGTGACAATGTTAATAGTGGGGCTTGAACCCCTGATCTTCGGATCAGTAATCCAGCACCCTACCAGTGGGCCAGTAAAATATTTTACTGATTTGCTTTAGGAAAGATGAAATTATCCAATTATTGATAATTTTACATCAAGTGTTTTAGGAAATCTAAGAAAACTGACTCTACTAATGCCTGACCTTTCTAGAGATACATGTAATAAGAACATATGTGAAACCGGAAAATCAATCCTAAACATCATACAAACGACAAAACAACATAATTTAAGTCCATGGACTATGGACAGGCATCTGCAGTGAGTCAAAGACAAGAAACCTCACCCCCCGTTGTCAGAATTCATCTACTATGGTACATGTATGTGGCTCGAGCAGTTCATCTGGACTTGGGCATAGAAATTCTTGTTTGTGTTATGCATTAACTAATTATTTTTTTTGTAATAATTTTTGCCTGGTCATGTCCCATTTTTCATGGAATTCCGTAGACACTCACAACATAACCCTTTGTTGAAATTGCATCTTCATTGCTTGCAAAACACAAAGTAGTGACAGGGGTAGGGCTACAGAATATCCAGAAAGACCAGAAAGAACTGACTTCCACGACCTTTCACATCATACACGGCTTTGTCCATATGTGGACCATCTGCTCTTTCGAAAACATTAAAGTGAGTATTGTAACCAAAACATCTACATACAAGGACCCACAAGAGGGTGTTAATCTTCCACGCACTAATTTCATCAACCCTGATAATGATGCTTTACTGCTGGCAGTTTATTAACGCTGTATTGATCTTCCGATGGCTTCCTTTGACCTACTCTCCATGAGCTTGATGAATGACAGTATAATGATGAGGTTAAGTGTTTTCCCAGCAAAGGAGAACATATTAGTTTCAGATAATCGAATGTCTACCTGACCTGAAATTACTACAGCTGATGAGATCCCACATTTTTTTCTAGACAAGGTTTAGGTAACTGTGAATTTTTTAAACTTACTTTGGCTTTTTGCACAGTTGACCTCTTTTAATAATTGCGTGTTTTAGGAAATATCAGATATTCTGCCAAATCATGTAACTTATACATGGTGGCACAGTGGCATAGTGGTTAGCATGTCCACCTCTCAGCACGAACGTCCTGGGTTTGAATCTTGGGCATTTCTATGACGTTCACGGGTTTCCTCTTGGTATTCCGGTTTCTTGCCAAAGTCCAAAGACAGGCACGTTAGGAGTTAATTCTCCAGTGGTTTATGGAAGGAATTAATTCTCCAGTGGTCTATGGAAGGAGTTAATTCTCCAGTGGTCTATGGAAGGAGTTAATTCTCCAGTGGTCTATG
>JAOUQZ010000027.1:3876134-3907394 GCA_028564935.1 Neosilurus hyrtlii
ATAGATAGATAGATAGATAGATAGATAGATAGATAGATAGATAGATAGATAGATAGATAGATAGATAGATAGATTTTGGTGAAGGCTGCCAATAGCTAATAAAAGGTGAACCTCAAAGCCCTCCAATCTTCACCTGGACTGAATAGTTAGATGTGTGGCATTGCGGTTTCTTTTTCCATTAATGGACTCAACACACTTAGAACCAGCTACAGTTACACACACCTGTCCAGCTGCTTCAATACTCTGCTTTCACCCTACCAAGCGTCCTACTTTTTGAGCAATGCTGCGATTACGGGCGAATTGTAAAGCAAATGCACACCTGTGCTTCAGTTGTCCTCAGTCACCCAGAACACTAGACGTCTCGAAACTCAGTCACCTGACTTTCGGTCCCATATACACATTGTAGGCTTTTTAAAAGCTAGCATGTCCGTCCAAAAAAAAAAAAGAAGAAGAAAAAGATATCAGTATCAGGCTGTGCTCTCATTCACTCCACTGTATTTCTCCCATTCTTCTTCTTTTTCTTTTTCTTTTTTAATTTTTGGGCAAACTGACCATTAAAGTATTTGCCTCATCTGATGAGTGTTTTTTTATTCTTTTAACCCTGCAGAACACGGTGGATTGAAGTTTCTCATTTGATTTAATCCAGTAAGATTTAATTTATTTGGACATAATTGTAACCAGTATATTTATGACCCGTTACCACAAAATGATCCTTAATGCACCCAGCTGACTAAAGGACACCCTCCGCTTTAAAGAGACCCAAAAAGTTTTAAAATGGGACAAAAAAATGCATCATTTTGGTTAAAATGTGGAGTACACCCCAGAACAGCTTGACCATCGCAGTACGCACACACACACAATAATTTCCATTCATAGTCACACCGAGGGGCAATTTGGAATTTGGGCTTTTGGACTGCAGGAGGAAACTTGAGTACCCAGAGAAACACCCTTGTTAAGGCGAGGACTCGAACGCAGGACCTTCTCTTTGTGAGGCGGACATGCTAACCACTACACCAGTGTGCTGCTGTTGCTGTAAGACTAGTGCTGAGAAATATAGATAAAATTATCACAATAATTAAAATTAGGTCGATATTAAAATTAAAACTAATGTCAGGTCAATATTCTATAATAATTTGTAGACCTACTCTCTGACGATCTGAGCACTGCCTCCAAAAATGAATAACAAACTAAATAAACACTGAGCCGAAAGCCAACCCTAATTTTTATCTTACTAAAATTTTCATTCTGTGAGTCGTGCAAGCACAAAGTGCGAGACCATGTTGAACTTGTTGAACTTACTGACGACAAGGAGCGGCACAGTGGCGTAGTGAGTAGCATGTCCACCTCGCGGCAAGAAGGTCCTGGGCTCAGTGAGGGTGTTTATGTGTGGAGTTTAAATGTTCACTACATGCTTGCTTAGGTTTTCTCTGGGTACTCCTGTTTCCTTCCACAGTCAAAAGACATGCACATTGGGTTAATTGGCTGTACCAAATTGCCCCTATGTGTGAGTGTGAGTATGAATAGTTGTAGTAGATTACGTAAGTGAATAAACAACCATATAACGCCATCAAAACGGTACGTCTTCCAAATGAAACAGTCTCTTGAATGATCTTTTCTTTTAGGTTTATTGAGCAGCAGTAAGTATGGATCACAACATGTACTACTAACAAACCAGGCAATTTGTTTGTGTGTTTATCATCCAATCACAGTGCTGTCATGCTTTATCATGAAAGATGGAAAAAAAAATCTATAAGACCACTGTCTTTAAGTAGTACTGAGTCCTTGGTTGAAGTTCCTGTGCAGGCGAGAAGATTTCCCTTTGCTCCTTGTCTTCATGGTCCCTCATGCACACTGCAACAAAAATGAAAGACCCTCCAATGACCAGGAGAAATCCCGAGAACCATGCGGAGAACATGGCCTCCCCGTACTCCCAGCGTGGCATCACATCAGGTAGACCCCCATCCCAAAACTCCACTACCATCACGTATGCGATCAGTGAAACCGGTGCCAGAGTCGTAATCCCTGACACCCAGATCAGCACACCACCAAGGATCAAGAGTCCCCGCTTTAACCTGTCCCGGCCAGCTCCGATCTCAACACCATCAAGTCCAAAAAACGCCGCCAACACCCCAAGGAATCCCGTCACGATGGATATACACATGAGAATCCTGGAGGTGAGTGTGACTGGAGGCAGGGCGAGGAGAGACTCGAAGGCTTTGCAGTGGAGACCCACTTCCTCAGTGAAGATGCATGTATGCCACAAACCTTCGTACCAGTTCTCCATCTCATTCAGCTCCGAATTCATCGTCTTCCACAGCGGCAAAAATGTGGTGACGAACGTTGTGACCAGGCCGCCGAAAGCCACAAAGAGCGATGCTCTCTGTACAATCTTAGTGGTTAGAAGCACCATCGTCAGACCTGGTCCTTCCTCGCTCTGTACATCTCATAAGGCCTCTATCTCACACTGATGCTCCTTTAATCTGTCCCTCCCCAGCACCCACAGAGCTACAGGCCCAGCCCAACCTATCCCCGCCCAACTCCTCATCATCAGCTGTTTTAATAAGCTGAGCATGTAGTAATCCTTAAGCATGGCCTACCACAAGAGCCGTTCTGTTCAACTGAAGTGATGAATATCATCGTAGAGGACAATAAGGGCTTTTTAAAGGCTGAAATAAGATAGGTCTAGATTTTAATCCGGCTGAAGCGCAAGGAGCCTCCGCAGGGCGAAACATGAGCGGGTCAAGAATGAAGGCACAAACAGAACAAAGAGACGGAAGAATGAACCCAGAACGAGTCTATATTGGAGCTATAGGCAAATTGGGTCTTCAGACTAACCAAATAAAGATACTACACACAAAATGTATTTGAGCTATAAGTAGATGGGTGTTATAAAATGATGTAAATTGAAAGTCAAATCAAAGCATCCTCTCCAGGCTGACAGAGAATGTTCTCAAAACTAGGCAGGTGTTATAATAAGGAATTGTAGCAACATCTCCTGATGTGAACCCAACATAATATATTCATTCATTCATTCATTTTCTGATCCTATTAGGGTTATGTTCGGTGGTGTAGTGGTTAGGGTGCTGGGGTCATGATCAAGAGGTCATGGGTTCGAAATCCCTGCTAGACCCCTGGGCAAGGTCTTAACCACAAGTCTGTCTCTGTCCAGTCAGCAGTATAAATGGGTTCCAGTAAAAATACTCGGAAGGAAACCTGCGATGGACTAATGTCATTCCAAGGAGGAGGTGAACTCCTAGTCACTTCGACGATCCTAGACAATAAGATCTGTCTCTCATGAGCCAAAAATCTTTAGAAAATATCACTATTTCAAACAGAACCAAACCGATCTCTCAATCACAATCACACCATCTAAGCCGGAATCACCTTCTGTATAGTTTTTACCTTGTCTGAGGCGTTTTCCAAGATTTTGAGCGTGGTTTGGGGAAAAGGGGAAAAAAAATTTGTGCCCAGTGTCGGCTGAGATAGGCTTCAGCCTCCCCGCAACACTAATAATGATAAATGAGTGAGTGAATGATTGGACATTGGTCTTTGTGATGAAAAAGAAAATATTTGGAATGTAAAAGAAATGGGATCCATGCAGGAGCCATTATATTTAAGATCCTCGTGCTTGTGTGGGTTTCCTCTGGGTACCCGGGTTTCCTCCCACAGTCAAAAGATATGCACATAAGGCTAATTGGCTGTTCCATATTGCCCCTAGGTGTGAGAGTGAGTGTGTGTGCTGGCCCTGCAATGGTCGGACAAGCTGTTCAGGGTGTCATCATCCATTCGGCAAAAGGATGAATGTTTGTTTGTTCATCTATGTGTTTGTTTTTGAGGATTCAGATTTATTTCTGTAGGTAGTTTGATACACTGTAGTTACCTTTTGCAATGTTTTTATGTATTTCACTATCAGGGTCATTCCATGCCAAATTAACCGGAATGAGCCAACTTTCCACGGTCACCATCTCAGAAAAGTTTTTTAAAAATATAAAGACGTAGTAATATCTGAGTAATGCACACATGCAAAATTTCAGGTCATTCTGTGCAATAATTGGTGAGATATGACCCTTTCTATTTTACAGTATTCTTTCAATTTTTTTTTACAAAATGTGTTTTCTTCTGAGTTTAAGGCAGCAGATACCGCATTTTATTGTCAACAGAGGCATTAAATGGCTTGTACTATCCCAATTTTTCTTGAATCTTTTATTTCTGAGGTCAAAACGGATCTGCTTTCCTTTCTTGGTTATAAAGCTCCAAAAACAGTGCAAAAGTAATTCTTTCAAAAATGTGCAGTAACTCTCGGAGCCCTGCTGCAGGATAACGACTCAAGACTGAAATTTTTCAGTCCTGATTGATTTTAACATGTCTATACAGTGAAAACATTACATCCATAAAACTTTAGCAACAACGAACCAGTAAAATAATATCGTCTTTTTTATTTTAATTAATTAATTTTTTTATTTAAATGTCCAAATTCGTCCACTCGTACTTGACAGACGCCCAAAGTTCAGTGGTGTTACTAAACTTTCGTCCAACTAATTGATGTTGGATTTATGCCCAGATGTTTTCTATCGGGTTCAAATCTGGACTCTGTCCCGGCCAGAACAGGAGCTTGATGCCGTTCTTGTCCAGCCAAGCTTTAGTGGCCTTGGCGGTGTGGGCTGGGCCGTTTTTTGCCCAGGAGTGTACAACCAAAGAAATAAAGGTAAGAGAACTTGTGAACTTTGCTGACACACAGGTAAATTATCAAAGCTAGGTTATGCACATGTTATTATTATCAATACAAAGAAAATCCACCAATGGATGAAATGAATTAAAAATAGCAGGCTACATATTGTCTACACAGGAAGTAAACCATTTTGTTTTTGAACTTTTACATGCGATACCATGTGTGAGCTTTTCCACATTATTTTTTAATTGGTTTGTTCTTGTCATTATATAATTTTATGTAATAGTAATGTTAAATAGTATTATTAATGTGGTGATGTTTATTAAGCATTAATAACACTAAGAAAAAATTAAGTGATGAATTATAGGAAGTCGTTGTTTTCCTGTGCCAGTGTGCAAGCCCCGAGGCTTTGGGTGGCCTGAATGCCCCTTAGGTCCAGTTGCACTTGCTGGCAGTAGTGTTTAAGAACGCAGACTCACACCATCAATAAGCCTCTTTGTGTGTCTGTCCAAAACTTCCCTTTCATTCCGTCTTTTGTTTCGTTCCTTCCATCCAAGAATCGGCAGAGAGTCAGGGGTAGAAAGATGGTCATCATTTAGACAAAGGAACAACAACAACACTGTTACAACTGCAGGAACCATCTGAATTCCAAGTCTGATAGATTTACAGTCTGTTTACAGTCTGTTATCAGATTTACAATGTCTGGCAGAAGTTTTCTCCCCCCAGAACTTTTCTAATTTGGATATATGTCATAAACCTATTAAAAAAAAGGAAATATATATATATATATATTTAAATTATATATATAAAACAGACTTGGAATTCAGATGGTTCCTGCAGTTGTAACAGTGTTGTTGTTGTTCCTTTGTCTAAATGATGACCATCTTTCAATCATAAATCAAATTGGTTTGATCATTTATTATAAACAAACCAGAGCAAATGCTCAATATTAATGAATATTAATGAATGTTTTAATGTATGATCTCCGAATTTAACCCAATCACATCACGTTTAAACACAGGTATACAACAATCGACCATGGACTGAACAACCTAAGCGGGTCCTGAAGATGCCCAAAAAGTTCATGGAGAAGCAGACGCACCCAGAAGAAACAACAAGGCTCCATCTCCACCATCCACACCTTCAGCTAAACAAGTCGCAGCATCCCAAGAAGCCTCAAGATCCAGGGCTCCCAGTGCCAACTTTTCACATGAACGTCTCTCGCAGTCCATCTAATGTCTAAACTGCCTCCACCTCCTCAAAGGTACCAGCAGGGAAGGCCAAGAAGCTCAGGAGTGTGGATGAGGAGTCCAGTGCTGAAATTACCTCACTTGGGATGGACAAATGAAACCGTACCAGCAATTAGCCGCAATCTTACTCTGGACGAACAAGACATTCCCATAGCACATACCGAGCTTTCTTTCTGTGCACGGGCTGCTCGCTGTTATATGTTGAAAATTTTCAAATAATGGCGCAAACACCAACATACAGGAACTGCGAATGCGAAAAATTGTCCATACACTGTGCCAGTGAAGGCTGCTTTAACCACATTCCCACTACATCCTCAAAAACATTACCTGGATGCAGTGAGAACTTGTCCAACACAGAAGGGATGTAGTATAAGGATAAGGATGTGGTATGATCTCATAAACACAGAGGATGTGGTTGATCTCGACATTGATGTGGTAATGATGCAACCAAAACCTAATAGGGACTTAATTGATGTAGTAAAAGCATAGTGTGAACTTGTGGACCCACAAAAACTTGCAGAATGAATGAAAAAGTGCAGCATGCGGCACAGGATTTATAAGGACCAGATGGACACAGTGAGAAAATGGTAAGTAAATGGTGTGATCTGATTGGTGGTTGTAAGAATGTAAGAAGAACGTACTGGACGTCGTATGCGTGGTAAGAAATCCATGGAAACATGTTAGATGCACTGAGAACCTGTCATGGATGTAACATGAAAAAACTAGACATTGTTGACCATTTTGACCACGCCCCCACTCCGCTCATCAGGAGTCAGCGCGGTCTTCCTGGTCTTCGTCGAAGTGTGATGGTGCTCTTGGGAATCAATGACTGATTATTAAAATGACTTGAGAGTATTTCATAAATGCATGACTCATATTTTAAAAAGTAAATGGATGAACACTTCAAACATTTGAAATTTTATTAAGGGAGAAGTAATACAGATACAGGAAGTCCATTTAAGGTCTTGACAATTCATCTAGAAATTATACAGTACCAGAATTGCGAAGCTGTACATATTTATTTCGGTTAAAGTCATTTTACTGCAAGCAAAACGATTTAAACAATAAAAGAAGTTAAAAAACAAAACAAACAGGACAGTTTAGGAATAAATAAATCTCAGTATATTAAATTTACAGTGCAGTGTAGAAAACATTAGGAGATTTAAGGCAGGAAACAGGATTAATAATAATAATAACGGCACACAGAGGTTAACAATACTGAACTGGTGTTGGTTAGAATTGTTTACATAACTGTTATTACAGTAATATACACTTTGCTTTACATTTGAGAAAAATCACTTTAAAGTACCTCTGAACTTTAAAACATACCTGATAACTGTGTAATGTGGTATTTTCAGACTAAAACTTTGAGCTGTGATGTCAGAAAACAGGATCCAGTGCTTTGGACCAATCACGCCCAATATGCAAATCATTAGCCAATGTAAATTTACTAGTGCTGGAAATAGTTATATACAAACACTGTATGAATAAAACATGGACGTTACACTACATGGGTGGGGCCGGTGGTGTCGTAGTTAGGGTGCTGGGTTCATCGTCGAGAGGTTGTAGGTTGAAATCCCTGTTAGACCCCCACCGTGCCAAGACTCCTGGGCAAGTTCTTAACCACAAGTGTGCCTCTGTCCACCCAGCAGTATAAATGGGTACCAGTAAAAATACTGGGAAAGTAACCTGCGATGGACTACCATCCCATCCAGGAGGAGCTGAACTCCTAATTCGCTTCACACTACAGAAACTCTGATGAACCAGTAGGCTCGGGTGTAACAGTCCAGCAGACCTTACCTTACCTATGGCCAAAAGTTTGTCGACACCTGACCATAACACTGACGTGATCCATCAGCACAAAAGGAGTCTTTCTGAGTAAATCAAATTATCTTGGAGCAGCACGGTGGCATAGTAGTTAGCACATCCGCCTCACTGTGTGGAGTGTGCATGTTCTCCCTGTGCTTGCGTGGGTTTCCTCTGGGTACTCTGGTTTCCTCCCACAGTACAAAGACATGCACATTAGGCTAACTTGCTGTTTTAAATTGACCCTAGGTGTGTACGTGTTGCCCTGCGATGGTCCGGTGACACTTTGCGTGGTGTGGGCTGAGAAAAACCCTATTAGTGTTAAGCGGTTTGGTAAATGAGTATGAATAAATGCATTAAAACCTCACTTTAGTGCCCCATGGGTGTTCCAGTCTCCTGGGAAGGCTTTTGACTGCATACTGGGGCGTGTCTGTGAGCGTTTGTCCATTCAATGAGAGCGAGAAGAGCATTGGTGAGCTCAGGCACTGATTTTGGGCGTGATGGTGTAGTCGGTGGTTAACAAGTCCATGTTAAATATTATTTTCCTTTTAACAACATGCCTACAAGCGTTCTATTCCTCTTATACCTCTGTTATGTACGGTTAATTATCTCTAACGGATTACGGTGAATGGTTCAGAGATACTTTAACCAGTGAGGATA
The DNA here is from genome assembly GCA_028564935.1 of Neosilurus hyrtlii. Lineage (NCBI taxonomy): Eukaryota > Metazoa > Chordata > Actinopteri > Siluriformes > Plotosidae > Neosilurus > Neosilurus hyrtlii. The sequence continues at coordinate 3,884,520 of JAOUQZ010000027.1, forward strand.
TTGCCAAATAAATAAATGTGTTAGTATATCTGTCAGGAAGTTAACCATGCACAGAACTGTCCACAGATTGAGTTGTTAGAGGAAAGTGAAGCAGGCTGTAGGAAGAACAAGCGTAGAGAAAGGGGAGGGGAGACATAGCAGATACACCGCATGAGATGAATAAATAAACAGGTGAGAAGAGACGAGACGAGACGAGACCAGGAGACAGACATGCCTATATATCGGAGCTCATCTCGGCACACTGTTTATCTGATATGTGTGATGCCAGAGACTCTATGATGTCCAACAGCAGCGGCTGGCTGAGCGATCGCAGGTTGGGGAGCTTGGACACCTTTAGGGGAAGGAGAGCAGAGCAAAAAAACAAATAAACCCACAGTAAAAAAAAATTAAAATTAAAAAAAGAACACAACAACACGAGGCGAAAAAAAACTAGCAAATGAATTAAAAAAACTAAACATACTTAAAACACGCTTAAGTTTTGGCACTTTCATGCTTCATGCAAATGCTCGGTAGCGTACTGATCACTGGAGTGCTAACCAGCACGGTAATCTGATTTTTAGACGCAGATCGCTACATTCAGAGTGTGTACTGATTGGAAGGAACGGCGGTGTGGGGAAGAAGGTTTTAGCCATGGTCAGGTAACCAGCACAGCCGCAGTGCGCCGCTCAGCAGTACACCCACCTTAATAAACTGGTGCACTATGATGTGCAGGCAGTGCTTCTTCATATCCAGAGCCTGGGTCTTATCTGCTGCCTCAAGTATCTAAGCGTTAAAAAAAAAAAGGAGATAATTAATTAATTCAAGAACAAAACATCATACTTTGAATGTCTGTGCAGAAGAATTTCCAATCTCTCTCACTATATATATATATATATATATATATATATCAATATTATTGTTGTTTTTTTGTTTTTCCCATCCATGTGTTGCCTCCCTATCACAAACAACCACGACCAACCAGGGAGGGGGGCGTGAGCATACACATTCCTCCTCCGTGACATGCGATGCTGCCACCCGCCTCTGGGCTCACAGATGCCCATGGATTGGCTGGTGATCGCTGTGAGTGACAGGGAAGTGAGTGTATGCCATTCCTCCTTCCCGCAAGAGCTCGGCCAATTAGCTCGGCCGGGGAGTCCCGGTCGCGGATGGCTGCGGTATCAACCCGGATCCGAACTTGCAATATCCAGGTTGATAGTCACACGCCTTGTTGATGCGCCACTCGGGAGCCTTCCTCTATTATTTTTAGCAAGTTGTTTATCATTGATATTTGGAAAGCGACCAGTAAGTCATACCTGCAGGACGTTCTCTACGGTAACATTCATCTCCAGGTTCTGCTTACAGTATGCCTGTAGCCTGTTGTTTGAAAAGCCGTAATAATACGGAGCTGCAAACAAATACCTGTACGCGGTTTAAGGATGAATTACAGGCGAGATCTCCGGTACATTAACCAACAGGATATATATATAAGTTAATCAAAAATAAACTTCATTCATGTAGTTGGTGTACACTGTATGATGTGTTAGACTGTTCCAGGTGTGTTATAGGGAAAAAGTTGCCGGGTGGCATGGCGGAGTAGTGGTTAGCACGTCCTGGGTTCGAGCAGGACTTTTTTTTTAAGTGATTCTATAAGATTTGTGAGATTGTGACAATGTCAATTGTAAAAAGCGCTATACAAATAAAACTGACTTGACTTGACTTCTGACAATTTGGATCATATGAAGGATTACTGGGCTTGGTGGTGGTTTGCGCTCTACGAGTGCTCGTTGTTTTTCTGTGACAATATTTCTTAGTGTTTATACCACACAAACTCTCCAAACTAAAAGAACGCAACACTCCACCAAGCCTTTAAAAAAATAAAAAATAAAAATAATAATTCACAGAGCAACCCCTGCTGGGTCTGATGTAATACCACACTTCATGTCCAATCTCACAATGTAAAAGAATCTTTAAAAAAAATCCTGGATCCTGAATATGATCTGGATCATCACCAGAATCTTCTCTAATGTCTACTCCAGAGAAATGTATCAAAATCTGTTCATTTTTTTTGCATGAGTTACTTACGAACAAAGAAAATAAAACAAAACTGGCAAAAACATATATAACAATATAACAATAAAAACAATATAACAATAAACACAATAATTACTTTTATAATAAGCAAAATTATTATTATCTTTAAATATTCACCTGTATTTACTAATCTATTTCAGGTTTCTTTACACATCTAATATGACCTCACACCCTACTCAAGTGTAGCACTTCTGCTTTAAAGGGTACCAGTGGTGAACTTGTATTACAAGCTCTTTAATGCAATCACATAAAACATCAGCGGTTCCGTCAACCAATGTCAGTTCTTACTTCAAGTACGCGTGAGTGCTGCCATGCTGCTGCTACTACTACTAGGCATGCACAGTGACATGCTGCCTTCTTCGTTTACTGTTACCTGGTAGTGCCGCAAACTCGTTGTTTTGTCCTATTGGCTGGGCTGCGTGCAGCAGACACCAGTCTAAGATAACACATTACCGGTCAGTGCTGAGCTGTGCGTCGCCAGGAAAACGGCAGGGTGCAAAGCATATGGCTGCACGAACAACAAGCGCAGAAATCACGGAAAACGATGTAACATTGGCACAGGCCGCGCTCTGAAAACGTTTCCTTTCGGACGCAATTCAGTAGTCGGCGAAGACCACTTCAACCCAACCTGACCTCCAGACAGAACTATTTCGCAGGAAGCTAAAGTGTTTACATTTAAAACCGCACGCTATTCCTACGGAATTCCTTCATAAGAAGTCAAAGGATGATAATGGATGGGAGCAGCGCCTTGCCAAAAGGAACCAGTAAAAGGTAAGAGCCTTTAGTATGTGGGGAGTTTTATCACCTAAAATGTGGCTCACTGCTTGTTAACTTGCGCTGAACAATCTGCCCCAACAAGTTCATGTCACTTCCAGGAGGAAATGGTTGCTTCCCATTGGTTCAGCCGATGCTAGTATTCCACAGGATAAAATTACCCAGTATAATGCTTTTTATTTTATAATTCGTACAGCTGTTACGTTTTAAATTAGATCAGCTGTATTTTTACTACAGATTCTCACCCGGTTACAGCTGTACATCATCACATGGCGAAATAAACGCACATCTTTCATCAGAAATAATATACATGTGTTTAAAAAGGATACAGCGAGTCCTCTGGAGGCATGTTGACATCTCCGTAATAAATGTAGCGCAGCATGGACTCGAAGGCCTGTTTGCTCGGCACCATTTCCCCTATAGAGATGTTCACTTGTCCGTCCTCGGGCATAAAAGATCGGAACATTGCTTCAAAGTAGCTGGCAGGACAAATGAAGTGCAAACACTTATTACAGAAGACTTTTAAGACAGTTAAGAATTCAGCAGGTTTGAGGTTTAAAATAATGTTATTATTCACTGATTTTTTCCCCCAGAGTCGAGTGTCTGTGGTCTGAGTAATAAAGGTTTACCTGGAGCGGGCTGCCAGGATGGCTTTATGCGCTGGCCGAGGATGACCGTCCAACAGCAAGATGATGTCACAGAATTCCAGCCCCGCCCCTTCCAAGTAAGCCTTCATGTCCTGCACCAGAGATGTACCTGTGTGATAAACCACAAAAAAAATATAATAATAATTACAACTAGGAAAAGAAAAATAAAGTACAAAATGTAACAGTGCTTTTTTTGTTTGCGATGGGGTTGAGGGTTGGGGGTCAAACATGAGAGGTCAGTTTTAGTAACCATCCACAATCTATACTTCTTATCCATCAGTGTTGTAGGAGAAGTTGGAGCTAATCCCAGACTACAGGTATATGTATACTATGCGCGCGCACACGCGCACACACACACACACACACACACACACACACACACACACACGCTGCCCAGCCAAATAATTAAACAAACAAATAAATAAATAAATGAACGAATGAATAAATGAATGAATAAATAAACAAACAAAAATAAAAATAAATAGTCGCACGCTGTAATATTTTCATGGAATGCATTTATCCTTGATCACAGCATGTAATCTCCATGGCATTGTTGCTCCAGTTGGTTTGGTCGAGGCTCAGCAACATTAATGTGGCAATTAAATGAAGTCAGCTGATGATCTGAATGTACTGAATGAGCAGGTGATCACATCAGAGTGAAAGCATGGTGAACGCCCCAAAATTTGGCACTTGAGAACTTAAAAATGAATATTACAGTGGACACAAGTGTAATATCAAATGAAAGCTGTTGTTCTGTAGATTTCAGAAATATATACATTTTATAAATCAAAACAATCGTTCAAAGTGTAAATTCAGGACAAATACAGAAGGTTTCACATTTCACTCCAGCCAGGTTTACAGGAATAGGAGTAAACCGTGTTCATATTCAATCAAATGATCTAAACATGCATTAAACAGTTTCTTAATACTAGAAGACAAGTGCATTATCATTTATGATATTTGATCTGATGACACTTCACAGACATTCATTTTTTTGCCACAGAACGTACGCTCTTCCCTTTTCAGTTCTGGGCATATGCCTCTTATGCAACCTATGTGAAAGCATGCAGTGTTCTTCTCTTCTTTAAAATATACTGTAGTGCTCTTAGGCAGGAGCTCAAGGTAATTTAACACTGGCCAAAACTTTTGCTTTTTGGGTGGGGCTCTTGATAGACACAGGACTCTTTGCACATTTGTTCCTTTTTTCTGCCTCCTCGAGTGACTGAGCTGGTGTTGTTTGATGCAGTACGTGAGGATGAAGTTTCAGAGGTTAATGGCATTCATTTATTTGTCCTCCTCATCTTTAATTTCATAATGCTCTGTTCCCTTTTTGTCCTCTTTCATGCGGACTTCAGCTCGTTTTACTTGCTTGGCTGTGGCATCTTTCTGTCGAACCCACCTCCGCTTGTATGGTCCAGTATTTCTGTTTCACAAGTCTCATCTTCTCTCTGAAGTCATCTGGGTCCTCAGGTTTCTTTTGTTCAATCCATTTTTTCACACGGTCAGATTCTGCAAGCCTCTTTTTGGCCAGTTTAGCTTCATTTAGTTCAGTGTTCTCCACATCTCTCTTTCGTGTTTGACTGGTTCGCCACTGTTCTCGACGCTTCTCTTTCTTATCCAATAGTGCAAGAGGAATGGCATCTTCTGAGTCCTATATGGTAACTAAGCTGCTTCAGTTACCTGGAAAAAACAATTATACACATGAAAAACCAATTTCAAACATATTCGGTAATATAAAGTACCTTTATTTGTCAAAAAAAATTTTCTAAGTAAAAATAAATCCAATTATTAGCGTTATCAAATGTTTGTCTTTTTTGTTAAACTAAACTAACTTGGTTTTACAAAAAAAAGCTATTTTTTAATGAAAATGAAAAATTGGAATAAGAGTATGCATGTATCATTGTGTCAAAGTTCTTTAAAAATACAATGTTTTTTTTTAAATAAATTTTGCCCTGAAGCCATTTTTGTTGGCATATTACACAAAAAATAGGCATACTGTTACCAACTCTACTTTTCTAACTAATAAACATTCATAAGTATGATCCAAATTTCTCACAAAATATGTGAGTAGTATATTTTTGACATAACAGATGCCTGAATATCAGTCAGAAGGCAATTTGCAAATTTGTATTGACATAATGGACAGACATATACATTTAGGCCTGCACTTCGGTGTATTATTTACAAAATAGATGTAGTTTTCACATTTTTCAATTCTATTAGGACATTAATACAAGGAGAAAGTATTTACTAAACTTCAGTTTTTAAAATTTTTCATAAAAGCCATAAAAGTTATCCAAAAAAAGCTTGTTGATGTAATGGACAGACATTTGAAAAGGTATCTTAGAATTTTGAAAAGGAATTTCGGCAAATAATTTATAAATGAAATGCTTTTTTACTTTTCATTTGATTAAACAAACATGAGACATTTACTTAAGCAAAATAAGTTAAATTATTACATAAATGATTACTACTTACCAGGCCTTTGGACCACGTTCTGTTAAAAACTGGGAAAAAGAGTGACAGTAGAGCACATGCTTCCAGCCAAAATGGCCGCTGCCACAGCATGCTGAGAGGTCAAGCAGTGGTCACAGCTGGAGGGCTGAAGGGCACCGTAAATAAGTGCTGCCAGCTGTTGACAGCCAGCTGAATATTGTTCTCATAAGAATCAAGCAAAATATACACAAAAGAAAAAGGGCTAGTGGTTACATGCAAACGTGGGTAAACGGTACTGTGTTCAAAGTGCCGCCATATTTTTTTTTTCACAATAGACTGCTGAGACTTTCAGAAATTATGCAACATGAGTACATCATGTTAAGTTAATCAGTTAGGATTAATTTTTAACTGAAAAGAAACATTGAGGTCCTAAATTTACTTTCACCGTATAAAAATCTAATTGGGGTGTTCACCATGTTTTCACTGATCAGTGGGCTTTTTAATCCATGATGGCTTGGAATAGAAAATAATGAGCAAATAATGAGCGAGTGGTTCAGGGAGCATGAGGAATCATTTTCATGTACCGGCACCTCAGAGTCCTGACCTTAACCCTATTGCTGTTAGCCTTGTTTACATCCTGTAATCTCCATCCCACTGTTTCAACAAACTGAAGCAACATAACATTTATTTCCATCCAGTGTCGGGTTCATTTCTCACCGAATTCTTGAATCGATGAGGGAAAAACTGAACCCCTCCATAAAGTCTTCTCCAGCACATCCCGAAAACTTTCAATAGGGTTAAGGTTAGGACTCTGGGGTGACAATACATATGTGAAAATGATTCCTCGTGCTCCCTGCTTTAGGCACGATTTAAATAAATAATTAATCCTGCAATCTCTATTTAAGTTAAAGTAGCAGTTTTTGTAAGGTGTGTGTGTGTAATATAACCAAATGTTTGTGGACACCTTACGATCACACCAACATGAACGTCCAGGTCCTTCTCCATTCCTCTTTGCGCACAAACCTCAAACATCTGGCTATACTGTGTATAGGAGTGTTACAGGTGTACCTATATCAACCGGCTGGTCGGAGTAAACTCTGGGAGGCGGCTGCTGTTTGCGTCTGACGATCTCCACGATGAGAGGAGTGGAAAGATGCTCAAACTCCTTGGTCATAATCACCTGATTGAAGTGAGTCTCCTTTACCACAAAGTTAAGGCAATGTTCCTGAACACACACACACACACACACACACACACACACACACACACACACAGGATGAGTGAGAGAACTGTCTCATGATTGTACTGCAAATTTCTTATTTCTGAGGATTTATATAGTTTATGTTTATACACACACACACACACACACACACACACACACACACACACACACACACACACACACAATATGGATGTAAATCTATATCTAGATTTCTAGGAAGCTGCTCTGTGACAAAATTCTGCTATTTCTACACCACAAGAAACAAACCCAGCAGGTTCATATTTGGCTGAAATCTTCTTTTAAAATTGTTTTTTTTTTTTTGGTAAAATCAAATATCAAATCAAATCCAGAGCAGACTTGTAACCGTTTTCCCATTCTTTCCCTCTCCGGTCACCTTGAGTTGATCGAGCTGCAGTTTGTTTGCATTCTCGCACACGCTGAGGACGTTCTGCAGGTCAACAGAGGCCTCGATGTACTGCACACACAGCTGCTCCAGCCGCGAAAGCTTGAAACTCAGGGCAAGTTTATATACGTCCATGATCAACAGGACATCCTGAACGTGGCCTGAGGGGGAACAGGAGAAAGGGAAGCGGGTTGGTTTAGAGCCTGGGACGTGCAAGGTTTGTTTTTTGATATAATATGTTTGTTATTATATGAAAGTGAAACAGAATGTTTCGAGGTAATTGTGAGTCGATGCAGCTTGCACACATTAGGATCATTTTCATGCTGGGAACTTTTTATCCCTCCATAAAATGTTGTGGTTTTTTTTTTCTGTAGCTGTATTTCGGTGTATTTTATATTAATTAAACCTTTTTAGTTTCAGAGCTGGAGTAGGGACTGTATATCAACTTTTAGATTCCTCCAAATGTTCAAGATCTTAAGTGTATTCCACTGAATTATTATTATTATTATTATTATTATTAGTAGTAGTAGTAGTAGTAGTAGTAGTAGTAGTAGTAAATAGTAGTATTAAAATACTACTACTTTTTGTGGGGGTTTCTCTTAGGAGAAGTTGCAGGCCATTATGTCGTCTGCAATGAGATAATTCAAAGGAAAACATCTGGAATTTTTTAACTTGGCCCTGGTTTCCTTTATGGAACTTTTTGGGTATAATTTTTACTAGGCTCTAATACCATCCAAATTGGTCCAGTATTGAGTTTTACTGATTACTGAACAATTTAACTGGCAACCGCAAAACATTTATATGGGGCAATCATCCACGTCAAAATGAACAGCTTATTTTCACCACTGAGAGGATTATACACCGCCCGGCCAAAAAAAATACATTTGCACACACAAATATGTTGTTCCGCCTTTATCCTTACTTACAGCAAATAATCATCATGCCATCGTTTCAACTAACTTAAGCAACCTAACATTTATTTCCATCCAGTGTCGGGTTCATTTCTCACCGACGTCTTGAATTGATGAGGGAAAAAAACTGAATCACTCCATAAAGTCTTCTCCAGCACATCCCCAAAACTTTCAATAGGGTTAAGGTCAGGACTCTGGGGGGCCGATACATATGTGAAAATGATTCCTCGTGCTACCTGAACCACTCGCTCATTATCTGAGTCCCCATTTTATATTCATACCATCAGGGAAGAAAAAGTGCATTGATGTGATAACCTGCTCATTCACTACATTCAGATCATCAGCCAACTTCATTTTATTGAAACATTAATGTTGCTGAGCCTCGACTGGACCAACTGGAGCAACAATGCCATGGAGATTACATGCTGTGATCAAGGATAAGTGCTCTCCATGAATATAATAGACTGAGTCACTTCTTTTTCTTGGCCGGGCGGTGAATTATTTTTATTATTACTATTATTATTATTATTATTATTATTATTATTATAAATGTCTGAAAACATAGAATTGATCTCTACAGGAGGTTCACCTGTATCGCATTATCTCAAAAGCTTTAAGAAACTAAAGGGAACGACTGTTTATACACTCACTGTTTTAACTTTTCTTCCAGCCCTTGACGCAGTGCCCTGTTCAGTGCTTTTAGTTGATTATCACATAGGGGGTGTTTTCTGATGCTTATAAGAGAAGACGTCATGCAGAATGTGGAAAAAAAGATTATTTGATTTTAATTACTTTTTGTCCCTACTAAAAATCTGGAAACAAACGGAAGGGAAAAAAATTGCCAGGTTAAAAAAAAACAAACACTTTTCACTTTAATTCCCAACTTTCTGCCCACTTCATAAGCAGTGTATGTTGATTACACACCTCGGCGTGGGTACTGGATCTTGTCAGTGTACAGGAACTGCATCAGCACCTCAAACGGCTGAGCATCGGCCTCTCTGATCGACACCTCCAACATTGGAGGACCTCCTGATGGCCTTGCAGTGCTGGAGCTGTCCTTCTGTTTGCCTGCTCCAGACTCCTCGCTCTCCTCACTGGCCTCATGTTTACTTCTCTATAGAGAGCGCGCGCGAGAGAGAGAGACAGAGAGAGAGAGAGAGATAATAAATATTATAAAAACATAAAAATATTCTTTGAAGTAACATGCAAGTAAAAAAATATTTATTTAAAGTAAGATGATAAAATATATTATAGCATATATATAAATATATATATATATAAAACATCTTAAAAACAATGATATATAATAAAATTAAAATACATTTTAAGGGTACTTTTACACCACTGAGTACAAACCCGAGGGAATTTGATATTTTTGTACTGTTTGCAGTTTGGTGTCACACTGAACGTAGTTATACGAACAAAAAAAAAACAGAATAACTAGAGGCCCCTGATGGAAGAAAAATCACACCGGCCGCAACCTAGTCATTATAAACATGCTACTTCTGAGGTACCAGTTATCCTGATCCTTCTGCTCTATGAATCCTCATCTTTGAAGCCTCTCGCTCCTGCTGATGATGATCCATATGGACCTAAATATCCACTCAGAAACTGTGAAGATGACTTTTCACTGCTGGTGATGTAAACTCTTTTACTGAAATGATTTAGGACTACAATTCCCATTATAGTTATAATATAGACTAGACTTCATGTTAAACTGGAGTGAAGTTTCTGCTACATGGTTCGTATTTTTATCAGGTTTCACCCAAATGAGGACGAGTTTCCCTTCAGAGTCTGGTTCCTCTCAAGGTTTCGCCCTCGTGTCGACTGCGTTGTTGTGTAGGGTTTGTAGGGGTCTTTATCAAAGTTGTTTTAGTATATAAAGCTGCTTTGTGACGATGTCAACTGTAGAAAGTGCTATACAGATACAGCTGAACTGAACTGAATTGAATAAACAATCTTGGTGTCTCAGCCGACTCTGGAAGAAGGTGGGGTACACCCTGAACTGCTTGACAGACCATTGCAGGGCCAACGCGCACACACACACAAAACCATTCATACTCACATCCACAGCTAGAGGAGATTTGGAACAGCCAGTTAGCCATGTCATCTGCTTTCATAATTATATGAACAAAATGTAAATTAATTCTATAAATAAAACTGGTTCAAAATATTTTGTGTACTACATCTAACTTTTCTTTTTTGTTTGTCTGCCAGTACAAACATAAAAAAACAACACTGTATACGACCACACTATAGCTGGCTTCAGAGTCAATTCGGAATCGATTCAGAGTTGATTCAGAGTCAATTCAATATCGATTCAAAGTCAATTCATGTCCAAATCAAGTTCTTGCTGCAATCGACTGCTAGAGACTAATTGGCTCAGTTGGATTTGGACTGTTTTCACACCTAAAGTAACATAATAAACGCTGCGTACTGCATGTGAACACACTCTTAATAATGACCCACACTTCTAGTTCGGATCCAGTGCTTTTTCATATAAACATCACTCTGTAGTAACGTCAGTCTACATCTCACACTGACTTGTTTCTGACGATCTCTGGCCTGAAGAATCTTCTTCCGCAGCCACTGACATCGTGCTGTTACTATAGCGATATGTCCCAGAACTCTCTCCTCCCTCTGCAGCAAGTGAAAAGAAAGATAGAGACAAATACTTTCCACTCAGGATGCATATGAACAATATTACTATCTTTATTATTATTATGGGGACAAACTTTTTTAGCAGGAAAGAGTTAATAAATCATTATGGGATGCAGACGAACCTCTCCTAGGATGAACTCCACATCGCAGAACTGTCTGTTTTCCCACAGCTTTCCATAGTCTTCATGTAGGGTGCATTTCGGATAACAAGAGAACTATAAAAGGGGAGGGGTTGGGGTGGGGTTGAGTGGCTGTATCTATGTAATTAATCATCTCTTAAGAAAGGGTCATGTGGATAAGGTATACACCTGAAATCGGTACATCTCTCCACTGCGAACGTTGTTGTCGACTGTTCCTCCGAAAATGTACATGGCATCATGGATCACCGCCGCTGCGTGGAACAGTCGCCCGCTAGGCATCTGAGAGAAAACATCCCACGTTAGAGAGACAGAAAGAATCATTTCATAAAAATGTTCAATACATTTCTAGTACATTTTTTGACCTAGTTTCAAATTTGCTGATGCCACACGTGAGGTAATTGACATGTAAATAAGAGGGAAGGACTTCTGGATGTTCTTTAATAAAACCTCATTATAAATTTACCTCGCTGTCAGTGCTGGGCTGGATCACCTCCCAGGTCTGAGAGTCCACATCGTAGCAGTGCAGCTCGTTGGGAAGTGTGTTATCCGCCGCGCCACCAAACACGTAGAGGTGGCGGTCGAATGCTACCATGGTGTGTCCATAACGCCTCTGCGGTGGTGGCGGGGAACCTCGGAGTAAATGCTCGGTTGGGATACGGGTCCATCTGTGAGGGAAAAATAAATAAATCAAAATCAAAATCAGGAAGTATACCTAATTGCTGAAGTGTAACTGATCTGTGAAACACAAATGATTCAAGAAGTACATATGATTCCTGAGTGTTTATGATTCAGGAAGCACATTGTATTCAGTAAGTACAGTTGGATTAAGAAGTGTATTTGATTCACTAAGTGGAAATGATTTATAAGTATATTTGATTCATGAAACATATCTGCTTCTATAAATGTATTTGATTTTAGAGGCATGTTTGATTTGGTAAGTGTATTTGATTCAGGAGACATTCTGATTCAGTAACTGTATTTGACTTAAGAAACATATTAGATTCAGTATGTGAATTTAATTCAAGAATCATATCTAATTCAATAAGCATAGTTGATTCAGTAAATGATTCAAGTATATTTGATTAACGAATCATATCTGATATATTAAGTGTATTTGATTCAAGAAACATACATGATTCAGTAAAACACATTTGATCCAAGAAACATGTTTGATTCAGTATGTCTATTTGATTCAATAAGCGTAGTTGATTTATGAACCATACCTAATTCAGTAAACATTGATTCAGTAAGCGTACTTGACTCGAGAAACATATTTAATTCAGTATATGCATTCGATTCAACAATCATCTAATTCAGTAAGCATTTTGGATTCAGGAAGAACATTTGATTCAAGAGTCATTCTAATTCAGTAAGCGTATTCGACTCGAAAAGCAGATTTCGTTCAGTAAATGTATTCGATTCAGGAATCATACCTGATTCAGTAGACGCATCTGATTTCAGTAAGCGCATTTGATTCAAGAATAACTGAATCAGTTAGTGCATTTGATTCAACTATTTATAATATATAATATATATATATACACACACACACACACACACACACACACACACACACACACCTGATTTGCTATGTATCTGTATATATACATGACATGTATCTGATTTGGAAAGTGTGATTCATGAAGCCTCTCTGAATCAGTAAGCACATTTGATTCAAAAAGAACCACTTATTTATTGAGGGGATTTGATTCAGGCAGCATATGTGATTCAGTAAGTGTATTTGATTCAAGTAGCGCAACTGATTCAGGATGCATATATGATTCATCAAGGGTATTTGATTCAGGAAGCATATTTGATTCACTGTATGTATTTTGACTCAAGAAGCACATCTAATTCAGCAAGTGTACTTGATTCATGACACGTATCTGCTCTGAAAATTGCATGTGATTCATGATTAATTTTGTTTAACAGGTCTATCTTCATTGTACTCACATGTGACCGTTAAACTCAAATTGGAAAAGGTTGTTGGTGATTTTGGCTCCACTCTGTCCAGAGAATACGAACATCTTGTCCCGGCACACAGCCACCGGGAAGTTACAGCAGGACGGTGGAATCTCGCCGCTCTGTTCAATCTGCACAGATTATCATTACTTTGTAGAAACACCAGAAAGTACTGTTTTACATATCAACATTTTACTCCGTGTCATTAGGTTAAGTACTCTCTCTATTATATACTTCATATTTAGTTCTTACTCACCTCCTCCCAGCAAGCCTGCTCCCGATCCTGAAGCCCGATAGTCCACATGTCGTTCAGCCTGTGGGGGAGAAAATATCAGATTTGTACTCTAATATGTCATTTTTTCATAAAGCGGTGTCTTTATTGTTTTCCAATGCAAACGCACCTTGCATTTCCATCATAACCAGCAAAGATCCACAGCTTATCGTTATACACGGTGGCCCCATGGGCGGAGCGCGCAACTAACCTGAAATATTCAGAGAGGTTCAAGAAGCTGCACAAAACCCTGCAACTCAACTAACTTAAACGCAGAAAGTTTTACCTTCCCTCTACCTTCCACTCCGTCCACTGGCCCGTGGCAAACTTGTACTCGAACAGATCATTTTTATTCTTCAGGTTCGAGTTTGAGTAGATATCTCCTGTATAACCACCTAGAATATACACACACACACACACACACACACACACACACACACACACACACACACACACACACACACACACACACTTATAGCAGGTCATCTATTCTTGATTTTTGATATACTGTATTAATCCCGCAAGGAAAATTATTGCCTCTGCATTTAACCCATCCAAAGTGAGCACACACACACACACTCGGAGCAGTAGGCTGCCACATACTGGGTTGCTTGGAGAGCAGTTGGGGGTTTGGTGGTCAAGGACACAAGGTGGAGGAATGGAAGGTGCAGCTCACTCCCCCCCCCCAAACACACATTTTTCCTGGTGGTTAGGGAATGAAACCAGTGACCTTTCGGTCCCAAAGCCGCTTTTCTAACCATTAGGCTATGGCTGCTCCAAATATAATACTTTATACAGAGGAAGAAATTATTCTGAAAATTGATAAATAAATTAACGAGGAATTTAAACTAAATTTCTCCATAAGGATTGGGAAAAAAATAGGACAATAAAATATTTCCTTCGTAGTGATATAGGATAGGGGTTCACACATCCGGAACCAAATTTTATTTAATAAATGATTAACTTAGCAATTATTTGAAAGGTACATGATTTTGTTTATTAAAATATTTAATGTCCATTTATTAATTCAATTTAATTTAATTTAATTTAATTCCTGTTTTCTTTTACTCACAGAACACATTTTTAAACTTGGCGGCACGGTGACGTAGTGGTCAGCACGTCCGCCTTAAACCAATAAGGTCCTGGGTTTGATTACTGGGCTTGTGCGGTTCTGTGTGGAGTTTGCATGTTCTCCCCGTACTTGCAAGGGTTTCCTCCGGGTACTCCGGTTTCGTCCAAAGACATGCACATTAAGCTAACTGGCTGTTCCAAAGTGCCCCTAGGTGTGACTAGGACCGGGTACGTGTGTTGGCCCTGTGATAGTCTGAAGAGCTGTTCAGGATGTACCCCGCTTTTACCCAATGTCGGCTGAGATAGGCTCCAGCCTCCCCGTGGCCCTAATTAGATTAAATGGCAAATGAGTGAGTGAGAGACGAGTAAATGAATTATTAAATTTGTCATTAGATTCAAGCTGACATTAACAACATGTTTCTTGTTATTGAATATGAAGATCTGGATGAACCCCATTTAAATAAATCATTCGATTATAACTGTCATAACTGCAGTACGGGTGACTTGTGCTTCCAGGACCAGGATGTAGAGTATTAGCTCAGTTGGGATGGTTTCACATGTTAGAGAGTGACCTTGTATTTAAAGGAACTTAAATAAGATGAAAGACTGACATCTCATAATCAGCTGCAACTTCCAGATTGAGACTAATTTCGGCAACATTGTCCTTTTGGTTGGCTCCTCCCCTCCATGTATATATATATATCCATGGTGCATGTTGGAATACGCAAGTCCTTTACACTTCTTCATGTGACTACTGCCCATGATCATCATTATCATCATCATTATCTGAGTGTTTTCCGTGCACTGTGAATTAGGATTAAAGTGGAAATGAGAATAAAAATACTTACCAAACACAAACATGCTGCTTCCATACACTACAGCAGAGTGATGATATCGGGGGGCGGGTGGAGTCCCAGTGGTAAACGCCCTAGAACATTACAAACATCAGTGTCTAAATTACCAAAAGCTTATTAGTCTCAAAAGTGTCATTATTATTATTATTATTAATATTATTAATAATAGAGACAGGTTTTCATACTGCCCGACTGGTGTTTGAATTCTGCATGTGCAAGGCTCATGGAGCCAACAAATAATGATATCCTGACCGAACTGCATGAAAAAAGACATCATGGGCTTTTGCACTGTTTCAGGCAGATATTTACAATCCTTAAAAGATATGTTAGCCTGTTAGATAATTAAAAAAGCAACCATCAAACACCAAACAGGTCACAGATTAAGCCAAAAAGGAACATCTGCATGTATTCCTGTTAGAACTCAACAAATTCATCCTTTAGAGGCACAGCGTGTACATTTTAGCGGCATCTAGTGGTGAGGTTCCAGATTGCAACCAACTGAATTTTAATTCCCAACCCCTCCACTTGGAAAGCTGTGTGGTTCTGAGCTAATGTAAAAAAAAAAACAATAAAATAAACAAAAGTTAAAAACATAATTAAAAAATAAATAAACATGGCAGTGCAAGATGGTCGCCTCCATGAGAGGTAACCCACTCCCCATATGTAGATATAAAAGCTTATTCTTAGGTTCTGAAAACTCACACATTTTTAAAAAATGATTATAGGTTATTGGAAAATTAATTTCTTCCAAAATTGTTATACGCTGTATTTAAAAGATTACAAATTATCGGTGGACGATAAGGAAAATTATATTCACGATTCTCAAACGTATTTCTGGCACACATATAATTTATCAGGATTTTTACTTATGTGTCTACAAACTGCCAGAGAAAAATCATATTAAAATTGCTCTTTTCTTTCTTTTTTTAAAATAACAAGCAATAATAATAATTATAATAATAATAACAATAGTAATAATAAATGATAAATACATTGGAAAAAATATAAGGGGCGCAAAGAGCAGGTAATTGGAGTAAGACAAGTTTGCGTGTAATTTTATTTTTTATCTGAAACAGTGTTTTTTTTTCTCCAAAAAATTTTATTATAGGAAATATTAAAATAGATTTATTAATAATTATGTATTTAAAATATTTCTAAAAAACACTGAAGAGAAAAATTAAATATGAGAAATAATTAAACATCAAATCAGTTGCTATAAAAATCTCCAAAGAGCATGAAGTGACAAAACAGATCACAACAATATGATATCACCATATCACCCAGGCCTGGTATAAGTCTACATGAACCAGAGATGCCTGTTCTCACCGACACCACGAGCAGTCCTTCACGTCGAAGCGGAGCAGGTCATTAAGCATGTTCTTCCTGTAAGAATGGCAAAGAGGAGGAGGACATGTTATCTACTTTTAATCACTAAATTACTTTAATAATCGTCCCGAAGTCTAAAACAGAGAACAGTTTAAACACTCGTTTCTCCTGAAAGCCGAATACTTACGTTCATATCTATACATCTGGCCACATCACCTCTCTGGCTTGTTATATGTAGACTGTTAAGGATTTTGTACATGTTTAATAAAATCTCGGTGCATGCTGTTAGTTATTTTACTGCATGATTGTGCTTAGATCAAATATATAGTGCTGAAGAATTACAGTTGTGTATTTTTATTTATATATACGTATGGATATTAGGCATTTAGGAAAGAGCTAATGCTATCTCTAGAATTTCACAAGCTGCTCTGAAGCTTTATATATCCAGCATTATTATATGACAGCTCTACGCAGCAAGCTGCAATGCAATGCACTGTGTATTCTGTTTGTGCTACAGAGGCTCTTCTGTGGGATCAGACCAGACGCACTAACCTTCAATGAACCTTCGACACCCATGACACTCTTGTTCACTGGTTTTCCTTCCTTGGACCTGCTTTGGTAGGTACTTACCACTATGTACCAGGAACAACCCACCCAATTGTTTAGCCATTAAAAGGTTGTCCAAATCCCTCAGATCTTTAAGCTTACTGATTTTTTTTTTTTCTGACCACAACACATGAACTTCGAGAGCTTGCTGTTCACTTACTCCCTGATACATCCCACTCCGTGGCAGGTGCCACCGTAACAAGATCATCAAAGCTAAACATTTCATTTTACCGCCACATTGTGATGGCTGAACAACTGAGTCGAGTCAGCTTCAAAATGGCGGATTGATTTTGTGTCATTCGTTCATTCATTCAGTCGCCGAACTGCATTATCCTCCCCCAGTGCTGCTAACTGGGTTATCAATGGCCAGCCATGTCTGTCACTGTCTGTGGTGAGAGGCATGTAAAAGAATAATTGCTGATTTTCGTCAAGAGTAGGCTGCATAGCCGTCAGCATGTTTCTGCCCTGTGATGGCCTGGCGAGCCGTCCAGGGGGTACTCTGCCCTCGCCCAAAATCGGCTGAGATGGGCGCAAGCTAATTAGGATCAAGAAGTTCAGAAAATGAATGAATGAATGACCGTTTAATCCTACTAGGGTTACAGGTAGGCGGGAGCTTATCCCAGACAACTCTGGGATACACCCTGAGAAGCTCATCAGTCCACTGCAGGACCAACACACACATACCTAGGGGCAATTTGGACCACCCTAATGTGCATGTGTTTGGACTGTGGGAGGAAACCAGAGTATCTAGAAGTAAACCCACGCAAACACAGGTAAGAACATACAAATCCCAGACGGGAACACCCCTTGCCGAGCCCAGGACTCGAACCCAGGACCTTCTTGCTGTGAGGTGGATGTGCTACTACACCCCCCGCTCCGCTCCATGTGGGTCAGTAATTGGTTCTCACCCATTATCCCCTCCAAAGACGTAGATGGCATCCCTGTAGGCTACAACTGTGTGTTTACTCCGCCTGGAGGAAGAAGAAGAGGAGGAAATGTCAAAAACATTGCAGAAATCACCAACTGTATCTCTAATGCAGCAGCAGGTGACTTGACTTCTTTACCTTGCACCTACAAACTCATCACAGGGTGGAAGTCTCCTCCAGCGATGGACAGTCTCAAATGGTCCAAAGTTAAGGGTGAGATATTCTACACTATCTGAGCAGCTGTGGTCAAAATCCACACTGGGAGCTACTTTAGATTTACAGGACATGGCTCCAGGAATAAACCATGACATCCAGTCTGAACACAAACACCAAACCCACCAAAAAAAACCTGCCAACTCAGCCTGGCTAGCTCACTAAACTACCTACCTCCTACCACTTTCAGCCTTCAGCTTCAGCAATCCTCTGTCACAGACAGATTATAAAGCTGAAGCAAGCTTTTTCTTTACAGAGTCACTGCAATAATCAGCTGTCATCATGCCATAGTACTGCTGACTAGCTAGCTTGCTAACTTCAACAGCTTAGCTTAGCTTAGCTTAGCTAACATAAACACACCCTGAATTCGCGTCTTGTAATACCTGATATGTATAAAACACTAACAAACGGACAAAAACGTTTAAAGTAAATACGTTTAAAGTTAAATGTGCCAGGGGTATTTAATCCTATATTTAAAAAACAAACAAACAAACAAGTCTTCTATTCTGATATCTAGCTAGCTAGCTACTTCCTTCACTTAGGGCGGAGTTAAGTTTTCCCACCTGTATTCCGACCGTTTCCGCCCACGATTGAGTCGGAATACGGGTGGAAGCACACTTGGACGTTTGTGGTCAATCACGCGATTTTTACTTAAGATACTTTTTTATATTTGTAAAATGTTTTTCTAGTTTTAAATGATAATTAGAGCATTTTAAGCAATATAAATTCAGTATTTATATTTTTGTAGCAAACTTAAAACGCCTAAAACAGTCGCGAAAATTGGCTAAGTATCTCCGTGAGGCGGGTGCTTATTGTGCGTTCCATGTTTTGGATTGGTTGATAGGGATAGTGGGCGGGGTTACACAAGCGGAAGTTGAGGAATTGCGAGCAGAGCGCGCCAAATTCTGACTGCATGTTAGAGACAGGAGGGATTAAAAACACAAAAATCTGGTGGTTTATTAGTATTAGATTATACAGTAAATAACTAATCCGGTATGTACGTTTTTGGATGTTTTAGAAAATAAAATAAAATGAGATAGTTAAATGTAAACGCATAGTCCACTGGGGTAGCTAGGCTAGCTGTAGCTGTTATTGTACAGAAATATATATGTAAACAAATCCAGCATGGTTTTACAAAACAGTGGAAGATTTAAAGCAGACTGGAGTGGAGGAGCAGATCAGGACAAGCAGTGAGTTACAGAGTTTACAACCTTTTTCAATTCACTAATAAATATAACAACCTTCTCAGTGTATTTATATTCTTTAACACTCTTGTTTTTATTCATAAAGTACATTTCTACCTTGTTATAGACTTTATAATTCTATATATGTGTTGACATCTTGAGTAGAAAGCATCCATCCCTCTACTTTTGGTGCTCATGTACAGCCAAGTGCAACTCATGTGGTTGTAAATGGATACAAAGCACAACATGTCATTCTTTAATTAATATGTGATTGTTGTCCTGAAATGTTTTTATTTAATTAAGGGAAAAGTTTTGGTTCTTCTGGTCATCTTAACACCTCACCACCATCATTTCTTCACTGTATTTATTTTAGACTTAGACTTAGACTAAGCTTTATTTGTCGTTCAGATATACAGGTGTATACAGAACAAAATGTCGTTGCATTTGCTCACTACAGTTTAAGAGATGAAAAATGGTCGGCATGAATATATGAAATATAGACAGTATTTATATAAAAAAATATATACTATTATATAAATATATAATAAAAAGCAATGTACACAGTATAAAAATATGCAGTAAGGTGAGTGTAACAGTATGGTGGAAAGTGGAAAAAACTGCAGAATATGTACAAAATACAAAATATATAGAGTACAGTGCAATGGCAAAAACTGCAAAATATATAGAATATAGTGCAAATATATAGAATATGGTGCAAATGGCAAAAACTGCACAAAATGTAATAAATTGAAGTACAAAGTGGCATTACCCCGCGACCCTAATTAGGATTAAGCGTTTCAGAAAATGACATAACATGACATAAAGTGGCATTGCATTAGTGCAGAGAGTAGAACAGACTATGGATTTGTGCAATCTATGAATTTAAGAGTCTTTAGTGGC
The DNA here is from genome assembly GCA_028564935.1 of Neosilurus hyrtlii. Classification (NCBI taxonomy): domain Eukaryota; kingdom Metazoa; phylum Chordata; class Actinopteri; order Siluriformes; family Plotosidae; genus Neosilurus; species Neosilurus hyrtlii. Next base: position 3,905,097 of record JAOUQZ010000027.1, read on the forward strand.
TACGCACAGCTAGAATTTTAGGTATGCGGGCAGAAATTCTGAACTAAACGTTTACATTTACAGCATTTGGTAGATCCTCTTATCCAGAGCGACTTAGATATCTTTTTTTTTTTTTATATACAACTGAGCAATTAAAGGCCTTGCTCAAGGGCCCAACAGTGGTGACAGTGGGGATTGATTGAACCGCTGACCTTCGGATCAGTAACCCATCGCCTTAACCACTAAGCCACCACCGCGTTAATATACCAATCCCAATATAAATAACAGATCGAAAAACCCTTTACCGTTACACCAAAACCATTTTTACATTTAACCATTTCCTGGTTAAACAAAACTACGTCAGATTTTTATTAAATGTGTTAAACAAGAACAATAATATATGCTCATGGTCACCTACCTTTTTGTACGTGTTTGTAGTATATCCTGTAACTCTGAATGAGTTTCAAATTGTCCGAAAGATAACTTTCAAGTTATTTGTTAGCTCTAGAACAACACTAAGCGGCTCTGCTCCGTTCACACTGCTGGAAATCTGACATCCACGTGTGTGCCGAGCCCACTTGTCGCTGTCACGCTAAAGATCTAACAATAAACTGTTGAGAGAAACGAGTGAGATTTTCATGGTAATAAAGTGGGTCAGAGCTAACTGTTGTGTTCTGGATGTAGAGATGACGTGTCTAATTTGTCCGCGGTCAAGCGACTTGAGCGAAGTCAGTTCACCGATGAAATGGACGCCCGATACGGCTTCGAACGGATGAAGGAACCAGGAGAAAAAACTGGCTGGTTGATCAACATGCACCCGGTGAGGACACATGTTGTGTTTACTCGTCTACAGAGACCTGACGCGTGTTTACTCGTCTACAGAGACCTGACGTGTGTGTGGGACATGCATCGTCTTCTCCAGACAACATCATACCTTTTACTCGCTTTCATTCCTTTTATTCCTTGTTTCTTTATTCTTTCTGTCTCATTTATTGATTTTTATTTATTTATTTATTTAATTTCGTATTTTTATTTGTTTGTCCTTTTTTTCTTATCATTTTCTTTTTCATTCCTGTTCTTACTTTTATCCGTTCTCTCTTTCATTTAATCTTTGTTTTCATTTCTATCTTTGTCTTTTATGGTAAATTTTTTTCCAATTTGTTTATTTCATTTTTTTATATTTTTGTTGGGTTCTTTATTTGCTCCTTTTCTTTTTGTAAATTTTTTATTCTGTTTTATTCTCTTGCCTTATATACGTATCTACCGATACACGTCCACTCCTTCATTTGCCGCTTAATCCTAATAAGGTCTCATCCGACACTGGGTGAAGGTGGGGTTCACCCTGAACAGCTCACCAGCCCATCACAAAGCCAACACACACACACAACACAACACAGCACAGGGAGAACATGCAAACTCCCCAGAGAAATGCCCTCACCGAGCCTGGGACTCGAACCCAGGATCTTCTTGATGTGAGGCTGATGCACTAACTACTAGGCTACCGTCACGGCCCTGTACCTGACCGTGTACATATTATTCTTTTATTTGGGTTTAAATGAGTAATCAGTCACATGGTCTTGCATGTCCTGTATATCCACATGTGTTTATTAATATTAAAGATGTATGAAGAAAAGCTGATGCATATTGGGACGCCGATGATGTTCCCCAGACGAGGTTTTACCTGTGATCATGTGATCTGTCTCTCTCCGTCCAGGCGGAGATTCTGGATGATGATAAACGGATGATCAGTGCAGTGGATTATTATTTCATTCAGGAGGACGGCAGCAGGTTTAAGGTAAGAACACATCGCCACTGAAGGGGCTCATCTCTTACCGACAACCTGTAACTGTGTTTGTGTGTGTGTGTGTGTGTGTGTTTTCTTGAGCAGGTTGCACTGCCATATAAGCCATACTTCTACATATCGACTAAAAAGGTAAAGCTATAAGTCATATAATTATTATGCTGAGAGTGAGTGAGTGTGTGTGATACAGAGTGTGTGTGTGTGATAGAGTGTGTGTGTGTGTGATAGAGTGTGTGTGTGTGTGATAGAGTGTGTGTGTGTGTGTGTGATAGAGTGTGTGTGTGTGTGTGTGATACAGAGTGTGTGTGTGTGTGTGTGTGATACAGAGTGTGTGTGTGTGTGTGTGATACAGTGTGTGTGTGTGTGTGTGATACAGTGTGTGTGTGTGTGTGTGATACAGAGTGTGTGTGTGTGATACAGAGTGTGTGTGTGTGTGATAGAGTGTGTGTGTGTGATACAGAGTGTGTGTGTGTGTGATACAGAGTGTGTGTGTGTGTGATACAGAGTGTGTGTGTGTG
>JAOUQZ010000027.1:3921518-3935155 GCA_028564935.1 Neosilurus hyrtlii
GTGTGTGTGTGTGTGTGTGTGTGTGTGTGTGTGTATGTATGTGTGTGTGTGTGTGTGTGTGTGTATTGAACAATGCCATTGTAGGCAGTGAGAACCAAAAAAAAAAATTATTCCGACAAGTATATTGAGGTAAAAATTTGGCTAATAAACAAAAATACTGAAATTACCAATTTTTCAGAAAAATTGAAAGGTGTCGCTCACTGTGGGAAGAAATCGGGGTACACCGGTGTTAACCACTTCACCACTGTGCATCCCAGTAACAAAACCTAATGTGGCTAATCCGGCTCCACTGTTGCTAAAAGGTTTTCAGAACACTTAGCTACAGTGGCTAATCACTTTCAAGTCCCAGTGCTCTCTCTGTGATAATGCTGGCTATTAGTTCAACATGCCAGTGCACACTGTGCCACAGCAGGTGATGAAGGGAAGGAGGCGGTACATATCCTTTTGGATGGTTTTGTACTTGGTGTATTGTAAAGTACCCGGTTTATACTGCTGAAGTCTGATGATATTAACCGATAAATTTCTCTCTTCCGTCAGGTGTGGAAGAAGAAGCTGTCCGCGGCTCAGGAGAGCGGCGACGCAGCGGAAGTGAAGCGCTGTAAAAATATGGAGATCCTTTACGAGTCTCTGCAGCTCGCACATAAATGCATCCTCAACTCCTTCTACGGTTACGTCATGAGAAAAGGGTGCACAGATCTTCTCTTTAGTCTTACTATAGTTTTAATTTATTTCATTAATACAGCAGATGCGTCTTAGATTGGTCTTAACCAGCATCTTACATTATTATTATTTTTATTATAATTATTATTATTATATCTTACTTATTTTTGTTGTTGCATTGTCCTGAATGGCGTATGCTGGGTCTGTAGAGCGCGATGGTATTCCATGGAAATGGCCGGCATCGTGTGTCACACAGGAGCCAACATCATCACACAGGCCAGAGAGCTGATCGAACAGATCGGGTGAGCTTCCCATGATCAGAGTTAAATCCGGACTCTAGAGCTCCACTCATGCTTCTGTAACGAAACGTTTGTGTGTTTGTCGGTGTAGGAGACCTTTAGAGCTGGACACTGACGGTATCTGGTGTGTCCTGCCTAACTCCTTCCCTGAAAACTTCGTCCTCAAATCCAGCAGCGAGAAGAAGCCTAAAGTAACCATAAGCTACCCTGGCGCCATGCTGAACATCATGGTCAAGGCAGGTTCAGTCCCTTCATCTTTTACTTCTATTTGAATATCTCGTATATCTGTAACTTGGTGTTAATATTTGCTGTAAACAGGAAGGCTTTACCAATGAGCAGTACCAGGAGCTGGTGGACCCGGCGTCGCTCACGTACGAGACGAGGGCGGAGAACAGCATCTTCTTTGAGGTAGACGGACCGTACCTGGCTATGATCCTGCCTGCTTCTAAAGAGGAAGGCAAGAAGCTGAAGAAGAGGTGAGATATGAGGAGTCCAAAACAGACCAGAACTGTCAATTCCGTGTTGCTGGGCGTGTCACGGTCATGCGCATGCAGCAGGAACGAGCAGTCACCACCGTGAGCCAGTTGGCCGTGTGATGTCACGCTGACAGCGTTAGGAGAAGTTTTTCGTGGCAACGTGTGCATGCACATTTGAAATTCCGTATCCGAGACCCTTGAAATGCTTTATAGACTATGGCAGTGAGCCAGACAAGGTATTTTTGAATACCATTCACACTTCAAGAGGGGCAGAGCATCACTCGGGGACCGCAAGACCTCAAGGCGATCCTGACACTGACTTTTTCGTGGGTTGTGCTCATGAAAAGTTTGACACCGTTTGCGCTGTGATCAAGTTTGCCCACATGTATGTGATCACATGACCCTCTGACTCACAAGAGTTACTGTTCGCTCTTGTGGCACGTTCATGTTCCGTTTGTTCACCGCAGGACCAGTCCTGCGATTTATTTATTTTTTCTTTTGATCGAAAATTCATATCTGACGTTCTTTGCTGTTGCAGTTGTGCTTTTTCACAAAAACGCCGTCACTCATTACGGCTTCCTGGACCTCCTTTTGGGCCGTGTGTCTGGTCAGATTTCATTCTTGTATCCTTGTGTGTTGTCAGATACGCCGTGTTCAACGAGGACGGCTCTCTGGCTGAGTTAAAGGGTTTCGAGGTAAAGAGACGAGGAGAACTCCAGCTCATTAAGATCTTCCAGTCGTCCGTGTTCGAGGCTTTCCTCAAAGGCACCACTCTGGAGGAAGTCTACGCCTCGGTGGCCAAAGTAGCCGACTACTGGCTGGATGTGCTCTACAGCAAGGTAGCGTGGGATCTCACGACACCACCACAGTGTGCATCATTAACGTATAATAGATAACACATACCACAGCACTGCCAAGTTCTTTAATCTGATTGGTCCAATGGTGCTAATTCATTTTTTTAGAATAAAGCAGCTTTAATAGAATTACTACAGACACTTTACGTTTGCAGTCCTCGACTGACCTGTGTGTCTCATGCTCCCCAGGCGGCTAATATGCCGGACGCAGAGCTCTTCGAGTTAATTTCGGAAAATCGCTCCATGTCCCGGAGGCTGGAGGACTACGGCGAGCAGAAGTCCACTTCCATCAGCACAGCCAAACGTCTGGCAGAGTTCCTCGGAGATCAGATGGTGAAGGACGCTGGCCTAAGCTGTCGCTACGTCATTTCTCGCAAACCTGAGGGCTCTCCTGTTACTGAGAGGTGAGGAAGAGTGAGATTAGGATGCTCTTCATACAGAAGTGCTTAGATAATAATTGTGCGTTGTGTGTCAGGATGAGTTGCTCACATAGCTATATACTGTATGTAAAGTTTATGGACACTTGACTATAACCATTATGTGTTTCTTGATGGTTGGACTCCAGGTTTCTTTCCTCTCTGTTTCCTTTGGGAAGGCTCTCCACTAGATTTTGGAGTGTGGACTGTGGGGATTTGTGATCATTCTTCCACAAGAGCATTATTATGGTCAGGCACTGATGTCAGGCAGGGGCACTGAGGGCAGTTTTAGTTCATCCCGAACGTGTTCAGTGGGGTTGAGGTCAGTGCTTACGTTCTGTACGTTACGTTCTTACGGACAGTCATGCTAGAATAGGTTCGAGTCTCTCAGTTCTAGAGAAGGGAAATTGTAACCGAACTGCAGATGTGTGCTTTCAACTTTGTGGCACCAACTGTGGCAAGAAGCTACATATGGGTGTCATGGCCAAGTGTGCAAAAACCTTTGTCCATATATATAGTAGAGGCACTGTGGCGCAGTGGTTAGCACGTCTGCCTTACAGCAAGAAGGCCTGGGATCGATTCCCGGACTCAGGTGTTTCTGTATGGAAGTTTGCATGTTCTCCCTGTGCTTGTGTGGGTTTCCTTTGGGTATTCCAGTTTCCTCCCACAGATCAAAAGCATGCACGGTAGGCTAATTTACAGTTTAAATCACCCCTAGCTTTTTAGTGAGTTTGATCTGGTGGTGTGTGTTGGCCCTGCGATGGCCTGGCGAGCTGTCCAATGTGTATCCCATCCCCCCGCCCAGAGTCGCATGACCCCGCGACCCTAATTAGGATTAAGCGGCTCAGGAAATGAATGAATGCATGGATAAAAAGTCTTCCTCTTCTTTTTAAAGGGCGATTCCTCTGGCCATATTCCAGGCTGAAGTAAGCATCAAGAAGCACTTCCTGCGCAAATGGCTGAAGATGCCCAGCCTCCATGACATGGACATCAGATCAGTATGTCTGCATGTAGTCTGAGTTTACATTAATAAGTAATACATTGTTGTTGTTTGCTAGAATTGATTTATGATTAAAGAGTTAAAGTACATCGATGTTTGTGTTTTAGATCTTGGACTGGAATTACTACATTGAGAGATTGGGGAGCGCCATACAGAAGATCATCACCATTCCAGCTGCACTACAGCAGGTGAAATCATTGTACACTCACAGCTTAAAGGTGTAGTATGTGCATGTATAAGCAGTAAATTTCTGCGTGTTTCGTGCCACAGCGCCTCCTAATGGAGACACACTACTTGCATGCAAGTGTAAATTCTTCTGGCTGCATGAGCACCAAAATAATAACTACAGTATTGGTCTAATACCATTTAACGGCGTTTGATGGTGTGTGTTTGTTTTTTTTTGTTTTTTCCGGCATTTCTAAACAAGAAATCTTTACATGGTTCTTTAATATCCCATACTACTTAGGGTTGTATTTTTGTCTTTGATCAGGTAAAAAACCCAGTGCCACGAGTACGCCATCCAGACTGGCTGCATAAGAAGCTTCTGGAAAAGAATGACATCTACAAACAGAAGAAAATCAGCGAGATGTTTACCAGTGAAGGAAAGAGACAGGTGTGCAGCGTCACACACGTGCACACAGCTAAATGTTTTACCCTCTGTATGCATAATCTCTCTCCTCTCTCTCTCTCTATCTCTCTTTCAGGTGGTTAATCAGGCGGAGCCCTGCGAGACTCCTGATATGGAGGATTTCAGGACTCCACAGCGCCCCCTACAGCCCGCCATTCTCATCAGCACTAAGAGAAAACGAGCGTCTCAGGGCGAGGACAGCCAGACAGAGTCTCAGGAACTGGACCTCACACAGTCCTGGAGAGAGATACTGGGTCCTCCGCCACCTATGGGTACAACAAAGGTAGTGCATCATAAAAGGAGCTCAGCACAAAGTGGCATTTCAACCATAAAAACATGCACTTAATAATATAGTGTATATTTTAACCAGATTTTCTACCCAGATCACACCATAAACCCTAGATACCTCCTCTCCTGCTATATTTATAATTCTGTAATGTAGGAGGAGAGGCTAGTGTGGCTGCGCTACCATAAGAAGAAATGGGAGCTGCAGATCCGGCAGAGGAAAGAGCGCAGGAAGAGACGGCGCATGCTTGACGGAGAGGCTCAGCCAACTGGAGGCGGGGTGATCAGAGACGGACCAACCACAGGGCTCGGGAACTTCCTCCGCAGGACAGCACGGAGCATTCTGGACATGCCCTGGCAAATAGTACAGGTACGCCAACGGGAACGGTCTGTGTTAACGGGTACTAGAATTAAATTGACATTGCAGACAGATGTGGTACATTTTTAATATATTTACATACTTTAGAGTCAAAAGTTTGTGGACACCTGATTGTCATGCCAATATGAGCTTGCTGAACATTCAGTTCCTCGTGTTTGTCTCATTTGTCTTAATGGGCACCATGTGTTGTGTGTGTTGAGAAATTGAACTTTTTTTCAGCCTACTAACCCAGAAATTCATTATGATCTACATGCTGACCGCTTTTTGCCTTCTTGAATTGTTCGTGTTTACAACACATGCCCTATAGTTTCTTCTAACAAACAAAAAATTATAAATCCTGTTTTAAAAGGAAATGAAGCTCAAACTTAATTAAAGCTTGTATGCATATTTTATTTTTGTTTCTATTAAAACATACTGCTTCGTGAACCTTTTTTTCATGTAGGGAATAAAACGTCATCACAGGGGACAACACTAATGCGAAAAGTATCGAAAAGTCACGTGATCGCAGTGCGTTTCGCATGGCTGGCTCTGTATTCTTTTCTTTCAGATATGTATGTAAGTGGAAGTGTGTATGGTTTGTGTTTAGTTTTTGTTTTATTTAGAAGTTCACTAGTTTATATCTGGTTTGTTACTTTAATATCTGTATACTGGTTTTTTTTGCCATTGCCTGATGTGAACTGGGGGAATCACTTCCTATTCTCGCAATTTTGTACTTTCATGAGAGTTTTTTAAACAGTCTAATGCAGACTGTCGTATGGATTTTAGTAGACCCCAACTTTAAAAATGCAAATGAAACCACCAGATAATGAAAATATATATATGATCGTGTGTAACAGGAGAGTTTGGAAGGCTTGCCTTCTATTTTGCTCAAAGGATTAGTTCGAAATTTATGCATTAATTTTCTAAACCGCTTCATACTAATTAGGGTCGCAATGAGGCTGGCGCTCATCTCAGCCAATTCCGGGCGAGGGCTGATCACACCCTGGGCAGCTTGCCAGGCCATTGCAGTAGTTTTATTTATTTATTTGTTTGTTTGTTTGTTTTTTGTTTTTTTTAGCATTGCATTAAAAAACATGGCTTGATTCCAAGTAATGCGTTTATGCTTTGGTTTTATTTCAAGTTTGTTAAATCTTCAAATAATGGCTAAAATGTTTTCATTTGTTTTTTTTAGATAAGGAGAGGAAATTTTGTTCCTCCGCTGTGTTCATCACTTGTTTCGTGATAAATCCACCTTAAAATAAGCTGCAAAACCTTTTTAAGCCCAAATGTTTTTCTTACTGAACTGATGGTGGGTGAATATTTTTTACGTGGACTGGAAAATGTGATTAATTTCCTAGAAATAAAACCTTTTTATTTTCTTGCATGGTGTGGATTGTTTGTCTATCCCACAAACATGAATTGTTATGACTCCGCGCCGGCATTAGCCAGGGCTAAAGGCGTTATGTTTTCAGGTTGTCCATCCGGGCCCTTATTGTGAGCACAATATCTCAAGAATGCTTTAAGGAAACTTTGCATAAATGCCGGATTTATCTCAAGGATGTACTGGTTAAATTTTTGGAGGTCAAAGGTCAAGGTCACTGCAGCCTCATGTGATATCTCAAGAACACTTGAAGGTATTTTCTTCCAGCTTTGCAGAAGAGGTGCACTCTGACTCAGGGATGAATCGATTAGATTTTGGAGGTCAAAGGTCAAGTTCAGTGTGTCCTCATGCACTGATTTAGACCTTATATCTGGAGAATGCTTTGAAGCATTTTCTTCTTTATTTTCTTTCAGGCATTTCTTCTCAGTCATAAAACTCCACATTGACTCAAGGATGAATATATTAGCTTTCAGAGGTCAAAGGTCATCAAGTTAACTTGTAAACTCAATGACAGCTATTTTTGTCCACTAGATTGCAGAAACCAGTCACCCAGGCTTGTATAAGCTGTGGGCGGTGATCGGCACTGACCTGCACTGCATGAAACTGAATATCCCACGAGTATTTTATGTCAATCAAAAAGTGCCCAAGCAGGAAGAAGGGGCAACGTATAAAAAGGTACCCCGCTCATTAATTCAAGAACTTCACAGTACAGTATATGATAGTCATCGTCTGGAAGCAAAATCAGGTTAAAGAAAAACTACTTTGTTTGTTTTTTAATATCCAGGTAAACCGGATTTTGCCACGTTCCAACATAGTGTATTACCTGTACCAGTACTCTGTGCCTGAGGACATGTATCAGGAGCACATCAATGAGATCAATGCAGACCTTTCTGCCCCGGACATCGAGGGCGTCTACGAGACTCAGGTAATGGAAGAGACAGACGGTTCAGATAACAGCCATAAAAACAGCATCCGGTTACCTCTGGCTCTCTGGAAATAGAGCTGAACATCAGTCATGTGCTGTCAAAAACTACGGCTGAACAGTTATTCTGAACTTATTCATGATCAGAAATTTTGGCACCCTCTATTTTAAACACAGCTCAATGACATGCTTTGAGATTCTGTGAAGCATCTGGATTACATTTGAGGTGGTTAGTACACCAGTACTAACAGTTCTAACCTGTGAAAAGGGTTTTCAGTACAGTAGTAAATATAAGTGATTGCATTTTACATTCGTTTGATGTTTCAGGTAATTTATACATTGAGCATGCCTTCTTTTTTTTTTTTTTTTTTTTTGTTTTCTTTTTTTTTTTTTTTGGAAGCTGTGGTGATTATCGATTATTTTCTCAAAAAACAAAAACTTTTACATGACAGGAAAAAAGGAATGGCTTCATATCTATGAAAATATCCAAATTGACAATTTATAAAGTAAATAAAAAGACAGATTTCTACCAATATAAACTGATGTATTATAAAAAATATAAATCAATAAAAGGTAAGTTAAAAAAAAAATTGCGAGATTGTTGAATTATCATGATGTTAATAACTCTCTCACTCAGCCGTTCATTCATTTGCCAAGCCGCTTATTCCTACGATTAGGGTCGCGAAGGCAGGAGTCTATCTCAGCCAACAGTGGGTGAAAGCGGGGGAGCACCCAGTAAAGCTCGCCAGACCATCACAGGGCCAACGCACACAACCGTTTACATTCAAATCCACACCAAGGGGCAATTTGGAACAGCCAGTTAGCCAAATGTGCATGACTTTGGACTGAGGAAGGAAACCGGGGTACCTGGAGGAAACCAACACCAGCACAGGAGAACATGCAAACTCCACACAGAACCACCCGAGCATGGGACTCGAACCCAGGACCTTCTTACTGTGAGGCAGACATGCAAAAATGCTACAGAATGGCAGTGAAATTAACAACAAACTTGATTTGAGATCTCGGTGATCCATTCTTACTTCATTTAGTAAATAAATCTGGCCAAGTAATACATTTAGGTGTTGACCACATCCTGCAAAAATGTTCACGAGAATCTTTAGTCTCAGATTGATTCATTGATCTGTTTATTTATTAATTTATTAAGTGTGTCTGTATCACGGTCCTGCAGGTGCCGCTGCTGTTCCGGGCACTGGTGCAGCTCGGCTGTGTGTGTATGGTCAATAAACAGGTGGTCAGAGCACTGGCTGGCCGCGAAGCTGACACCTTCGAGTTGGAGCACCTAGAGATGAGGTCGCTCGCTCAGTTCAGCTACCTGGAGCCAGGTAACATGCGTGGATTCACAGTGGGACCTGAGTCGTCATCTCAGGAAGCGTAATTGAGCATCCCTGTATGTTTTGCATTGCAGGCAGCGTGAGACACATCTACCTGTACCATCACAGTCAGGGCCACAAAGCTCTGTTCGGGCTCTTCATTCCCTCACAGCGCAGAGCCAACATCTTCATCCTCGACACGGTCAGATGCGCATCACATGACTGATGCATTTACACATGTGTGAAGTTTTTTAAATATATTCCACAGTAGTAGTACATGGTAGTAAAAATGTCTCACCCGGTGCAGGTGCGGAGTAACCAGATGCCCAACTTGAGTACATTGTATGGAGCGGAGCGCACTGCGCTGTTGGAGAAAACCTCAGAGGAACTGCTGCCTCCAGAGAAGCACACGTTTGAAGTTCGGGCTGAGAACGACGTGAAAGCTATTTACCGTGCGGTGCAGCGCATCCTGCTTAGCTATAAGGTACACGCCCACCATCACGGCTACAGAAGCATCATAGCGCTTCATCATTTAATGCAAATTGAATAAAATAAAAAGCTTATATTATAAAGGGTATCTGTGGTGAATTCGTGTTACTTCCGGCAACATCAGTCCATGCCCATCTTTAAAGTGCGCGCAAGTGTTACGACTCTAGGCGTACTCAGACATGTTGCCTTTATGATTGGCTGTTCCGGCCTAGTATGACGTCAGCTCATTGGATTGGCCGGGCTGCGTCACTGACCCCGTGCATCATAACACATTATCGGTCAGCGCTGAGCTGCACAAACAACAAGCGCAGAGATCACGAAAAACATTTCTTTTTGTTCCTAAACCAACTGACAGCAGGAAAGTCGAGCTGCGTAAGCCATTTTGGATTTACCGTCACGCTCATCTCTGGTAGCATACTCGTCCTCAGAGTCACTAGAATGTGACCCTGCCCAGCATGCTGTTAACCCCACCCAACACACTGACGTCAATCCAGTGGAAAAACGGCTGCAAACCCCCGAAGTTCAGTCCATGCTAGTAATCCACGGAATGAAATGAACAGTTTTGCGCTTTTTATGGTCATTTTTGTTAAATATATTTAAGTGTCTGTATCGCCTAAACGTATTACGTATGCACTAATTATTCGGGGTGCCCGAAAAAAATCGATTCATGTCTGAATCACGATTCTTATTTATTAGCATTCTGAATCGATTCAAATTTTCAAGAATCGATTTTTAAGAACACATTTTTTCAAGCATTTCCAACCTTCGCGTACCGTTTGTCCACACACGGCCTCCGTAGTGAACTGTTCCAGTGAGTGGCGGCTACAGAACTAGCTTTTCGCCTAGCATTGACATGGATGAGGAAAAATAAATACAGCCAGCGCTATCTTCGCTGAAGGCAAATGCTTGCACTTCGGATTTTACAATTTCCGGGTAAGAAGGAGCTTGACATGACACATGCGGTGTTCAAAATAAAAGTCAAGTATTTCAGGAACACTTCAAATCCCCGAGCCCACATCTTACGCCATCACCCGGAGCTAAAAGAACCGGAGCAGCAGCACGACCAACTCCTGACCAACACACTCCATCACTTCACTAAACTCCCAACCGACTCTGAACAAGCAAAGCGGATCAGAACATCTACAGAACCAGCTGTGTAGTGATATAATTTCTTTCTTTCTTATAGAAGAGTCGTTTCCAGCTTATAGAAGAATGTAGTTACTCGTGAAATTGGCTCCCTTTGTTTGTAATGGTTATGAATCAAATGTCAGTTTGAATCAAGAATCGATTCTGAATCGAATCATCCCCCCAAAAATTGGAATCAGATTGAATCGTGAGTTGTTGTTGTTCGATTCACATCCCTACTGATTATGGTGTAAGGAAGAACAATCCCGGTACAATTTAAACTCATTTATTATTACAATTATTAATTTAATGTAATTTATTAAAATAATTAATAAACCGAATTAAATCGTTTATAACACCGGTAAATTCTTGAACCTGATTCTGAAACCTTTCCTGCTTTCACTTCAGACTGTAGTCGGGGAAACGTACGGGAGACTGATTTATTTATTTCCTTCTAAAAGGAGCCGTTCTACTATTACAACACCAGCTTCAGACCCTATTAATAGAGATATCTATCGGGAGCTCTGCCTTCAGGTGGGGCCTAAATCTATATATTAAAATCCCCAAAATCATGAGAAACCAACTCTGTCGCTGGATATTTTCCTGTAATAGCCAGGCATGCACCGCCCAGCTTATAACTACCTTTTTTATCTAATGAATAAAGATACATGCAACGTGTGTGGGTTTCTAGGAGGAGCGTCGTGGTCCCACTCTCATCGCTGTGCAGTCTAACTTCGAGCTGCGGCGTCTGGCGGCCGGTATGACCGTGCTGGAGGAGTTCCCCGTGGTTCCTGTGCACGTGACCGACGACATCAGCTACAGTGTGCTGGATTGGCAGCGGCATGGCGCACGCCGTATGATCAAACACTACTTAAACCTGGACAGCTGTCTGTCACAGGCCTTCGACATGGCCAGGTACAGCACATGCACACACCGACGGATCACAGCGAACACTCTGACAGTCACAGACCATCCTTCCAAAAAAATACCAGGGTTAATACACGTCAATGATATGATGCATTAATATGCATATAAAGCTGTTATACCTAACGTAGGGTAGCATTAGTGTAACAAGAGTGTTTATAAGGTGTTCAGCAGCCTCAGGGTGTTTCTCAGAGTGTCACCCAACATGATCAGAGGTCAGATCTCACTCTTTATTAAGGTCGAAACTCTTTTTAGCTCCCGCCCCTCGGAAGCGTCATAGAGGCAAAACTGTGTATTAGGTTTCTGGACATTTATTTGCTGGGGCTTTCAAACTTGGTATGCTGACTCACTACTATGAGTGCTAGGGTGATTTTTGTGTGTGAGTGACCTTGACCTACTTTTCAAGGTCACAGAGGTAAAACTATATTAGGTTTCCGGACATTTACTTGCCACGCGCTGAAGCTGGGGCTTTAAAACTTGCTATGCTTGTTCTATATTGGCGATTATGTAATGATCCTTTCGGCGGGAGCGTATTTTTGTTTTGTTTTTTTGGTATTTCCATTATGTGGTTTCATATCACTAAACTCCATACATCCAAGGACTTCACCCACACTAATCTTTGTCATTTTTTTTTCATCCCTCCATTGCTGCCGCCCCCCCCCTCCCCCTCCTCATTCACTTCAATGCATTTTCACTCACTTGGATCTGCAGGTATTACCACTTGCCTGTAGGGAACCTGCCTGAAGACATCTCTATATTTGGCTCGGACCTTTTCCTGGCACGTCACTTACGGAAGCACAACCACCTGCTGTGGCTTTCACCCACAGCCAGACCCGACCTCGGGGGCAAAGAAGCCGACGACAGCCGCTTGGTAATGGAAAGTGACGAGCGTGGCTCCATGGAGATCAACACTCCAGGATGCTTCTCCACAGGTATGGAGTGAGTGGGGGGCCTCAAACGAAGCATGTGAAAATTATGGGAGTGTTGTAATGTTAGGATTGATTATTTTCTTTAGTGTGTGTGGAGTTGGACATTCAGAGTTTGGCGGTGAACACCATCCTCCAGTCGCAGCATGTGAACGACATGGAGGGCGGGGCCAGCATGGGTGTGAGTTTTGATGTCATTCAGCACTCATCACTGGAGGATATGATGTCAGGGAACCAGGGAGCGTCCGCCGTGGCCAGTTATGATGAGACTGCACTCTGCTCCAACACTTTCAGGTGTGTGTGTTAGTGTATGTGTGTGTGCGTATCGTGTGTAATTCATGGCACAGTTAAACCAGCATCAAAATACTTTGCATGTGTAGGATCCTGAAGAGCATGGTGGTTGGCTGGGTGCGGGAGATCACCCAGTACCATAACGTGTACGCAGATAATCAGGTGATGCACTTCTACCGCTGGCTGCGCTCCCCCAGCTCGCTCCTGTACGACCCGGCGCTGCACCGTACGCTGCTCAACATGATGAAGAAGATTTTCCTCCAGTGAGTGGCACAACACACCGAGCCGTGTCTGTTTACTGAACCTCACTGGTTCACAGTCAGTTTCCATCTGTGAT
The DNA here is from genome assembly GCA_028564935.1 of Neosilurus hyrtlii. Lineage (NCBI taxonomy): Eukaryota > Metazoa > Chordata > Actinopteri > Siluriformes > Plotosidae > Neosilurus > Neosilurus hyrtlii. The sequence goes on from JAOUQZ010000027.1 coordinate 3,934,221, forward strand.
TCCAAGAGTCAGAGATTCATAGCAGGATGATTCCTCCGACTCTCAAGTAAAAAGAACTTGCCTTGGATTCCGTTGATATGTTTTTCTCTGACGCCTGCACAGGCTGGTCGCTGAGTTTAAGCGTCTCGGTTCCTCTGTGGTCTACGGGAATTTCAACCGAATCATCCTCAGTACTAAGAAACGGCGCATCGATGACGCCATCACTTACGTGGAGTACATCACCAACAGGTTTGAGCGCATTCCTTTTGTCTTTTGTCCTTTGTTTTAAACAACCTGGTGGTTTGTTGACGATTTTCTAATCACCCAATTGGGACTGCTATCAAAGAAATCTAATAATTATCCATCTCCATTAATAATAAGTCTAATAATTTAATTATTGGTACCCCTCAAGATAACAAAGTATAATACAATATAATATAAATATAATGTTCTACTCAAGATTCAAACATGCGTTCAGACAATTTGTGTAAAGTGCTTTCGTTTTTTAAACCGATTCTCTAGCATTCATTCACGTGAGATCTTCCACTCTCTCTCCATCACCTTCTCCCGATGCTGGGAGTTTCTGCTGTGGATGGATCCGGCTAACTACGGAGGGGTGAAGGGGAAAGTGCCCTCCAGCATCATGTACGGAGAGGTGCGTTATCCGTAATTACACAATGACTCTATGGTTGGATGGATGGATGAGATCAAGCAACAACATACAGTGCCACTTTTAGTGTCAGGTACTTCTGGATGTATTTGGTTGTACCAGGAAGTCAGTTGTTCTAGAGCAGGGATGTCCAATCTCTTCTGCAGAGGGCCGGTGTGGGTGCAGGCTTTCACTCCAGCCAAGCAGTAGCCACACATTCCACCTGTTTCAGTCATTCATTCATTCATTCATCTTCTGAACCGCTTATTCCTAATTAGGGTCGCGGGGAGGCTGGCGCCCATCTCAG
>JAOUQZ010000027.1:3943355-3961757 GCA_028564935.1 Neosilurus hyrtlii
CTCGTTACACAAATACACATCACCTGATATGCATTAAATCCAATAAGCATTCAAGTTTATACAGCTTGGAGTTGGAATTAATGGATAAAAGGATGATATGGTCAAAATAATCACCTGCCTAATAATTGTGCAAACAGTGTATACTGCTGGGTGGACAGAGGCACACTTGTGGTTGAGACCTTGCCCACGGGTCTTAGCACGGTGGGGGTCTAACGGGGATTCGAACCCACAGCCTCCCAGTCATGAGCACAGCACCCCAACTACTACACTAAATAATAATTTTTTTTTTTAAAAAGTAAAATTAAATAATCCGTAAATTCAGATCAGATTCAACTAACGGAATATAAAATAGATATGAAATTAGTATCTATAACTAGTATAATCTAGTAACCGTATTATTAAATAAAATATTTGGAAAAAGCATGAATAAATAAAGAAAAAAAACGTAGAACAGTTAGAAGTAAATTAAAATCATAGCTTAAAAACTTTAGGAAGTTTTAATTGGTCTGTATATCAATATAATGATTTTTTTTGCTAAAAAAAAATTATAATAATTACAAAGAGATACTGGATCATTCAGACAAACAGCAATTATTCTTAAAGTCTGCAGTATCAGGTGCCTCTCATCAGGACAAAGGACAAAACAGAAGAAAGTCTGGAGCACATTGATCAATCTTGCAGTCTATTTATTTGTGCAAACAGAAGACTAATGTTTTGACACTGTCTTTGTCAGAGTAATTATTTTTGATTGTAGTGCCACTCTGCCTTTATCACATTACAGCTTAATTCTTCAAGCATCTCATGAGGTCTAGTTTCAGACCCTGCTTCAAAAATACACTGACCGGGAAGTTGCAGTAGACGTGAAAGATATCACAGGACATAAATAGAAACCTACCAAGCAGGAGCTCTTTTCCTGTTTTCCAGGTTTCAGAATCAGAAAACTTTATTGAACCTGGAGGAAATCGTGTGCACACAGTTGCTCCATAACAAGTAAAGAAAAAGATAAAAGTCTCAATAAAGAAAAATTACAAATATCTATATATACAAATATACATACGGAAATGCACACACACATATATACATATATATATATATATTCGTGTGAAGAAATTAGGACACCTTATGAAAGTGTGTGTTTTTGTAAAAAATTTGGATATATAGATATTTAATCCCAATTTTAACAATACTAAGAAGTTTAAATAATATAACTAAGCAATTAAAACTGAAGAAAAGACTTAAAGATCTGTGAAATGTAATCCTACGAAATGTATATTATAAATGAGGAAAAAGTTAAGACTCCCCACATTTATCAGCACTTAAAATAACTCAACTCACCGTGGGTGTATCACATCAGGTTCACGTGATCAGAAGATCATTACTCAGCAATTTGAATGAGGTTTGCCCTATTTAAACATCAGACATTTAGTATAGTGTGTTCCTGACTGTTGAAGTGAGAGTAAGCACCATGGTAAGAGTAAAGGAACTGTCTGAGGCCTTCAGAAGGAAAATTGTTGCAGCTAGTCTGGAGAAGGATTGAAAAAGATCTCAAAAGATTTTGAAATCACTGTTCCACTGTCCGGAAAAGAGTCAACAAGTGGAGGGCTTTCAAAATGACTGCCAACATGCTCAGGTCTGGTCGTCCTAGCAAGTTTACCCCGAAAGCAGAGCTCAAGATGCTAAAAGAGGTCTCCAAAAACCCTAAAATCTCATCACGGGATCTATAGCAGGCTCTGGCTACTATTGATGTGAAAGTGCCTCTACATTCAGAAAGAAACTGCACAAGTTCAACTTGCATGGGAGGTGTACAAGGAGGAAACCTTTGCTCTCTGAGAAAAACATCAAGGTCAGACTGAAGTTCGCCGGAGAGAATTTAGACAAAGACCAGAGCTTCCGGAATAATGTTCTATGGACAAACGAGTCCAAAATGTAATTATTTGGACACTAGAACAGAGGACGTGTTTTGGCGTAAAAGAAAAGAACCTTATACCAACTGTGAAGCATGGAGGTGGAGTCTCATGGTTTGGAGCTGCTTCGCTGCAGCAGGACCTGGACAGCTCACAGTCATAGGATCCACCATGAATTCCGCTGTGTATCAGAGGGTGCATGAGCATCATGTGAGACCATCTGTAAGAAAATTAAAGCGGAACTGGACCCTGCAACATGACAATGACCCAAAACATACCAGTAAATCCACCAAGGACTGGCTGAACACTAAGAAATGTAAAGTCCTGGAATGGCCGGGTCAGAGCCCAGATCTTAATCCCATTGAGATGCTGTGGGGTGACTTGAAACGGGCTGCACATGCAAGAAACCCCTCAAACATCTCACAGTTGAAACGATTCTGCATTGAGGAGTGGGGCAAACTTTCTTCAGATAGATGTCAGAGACGGGTAGACGGCTACAAGAAGCGTCTCGCTGCAGTTATTTCAGCCAAAGGCAGATGTTGAACGACCGTAGCCACCTCAAAAGATAGAGATGGCTCTGGCTGTTTTTGTAAAGTGCAGGGGTGTTCTTTACCCAGTAATGTTTATTGTCAATTTGAACGCCGAAGTATTTGTAATCCTTCACCATTTCTACATTGACGCCCTGGATGGGAACAGGGGCCGTTGGTGTTTTGGATCTCCTAAAATCCACAATCAGTTCCTTGGTCTTTTAGTTTTCATTCAGTTCTTGGTCGCATTAAGCTGCAGATAATTCTGTTCACATCATCCTGTTCTGTTGGGAGTTCACAGCAGCCCGATATTCCATCAGTAGCTGAAGTCAGTTGTGTAGAGGGTGAAAAGAAAAGGGGAGAGGACGGTCCCTTGAGGTGCTCCGGTGTTGCTGGCCACCGTGTCCGACACGCAGTGCTGCATGTGCACATACTGTGGTCTTCTGGTCAGGTAGTCCACAATCCAGGACACAAGAGAGGCATCCACCTGCATCGCTGTCAGCTTCTCACCCAGGTGAAAAAGTAAAAAAACATGACCCTCGCAGTGCTCGCTGGATGGTCAAGTTGGGTGTAGACACGGTTAAGATGATTGCGTCCTCAACTCCGAGACGAGGCTGGTAAGCTAACTGAAGGGGGTTCACATATAACCATGGGTCAGAGTTGTTCAAGTTTTTAGCCCAGGATTCTTTGATTTTTATCTTGTTCAAATTCAAATTTTCAAATTCAGATTTTATTTGTCACATACAAATTATACACAGTACAATATGTAGTGAAATGCTTAGTACGACTGTCCAAAATGTAAAGAATAAACTATCAAAGCAACAAAAAGAAAAGAACATTTTTAAAGGATTTAAAGGTCTGTTTAGCAACTATTTAAAAAAAAAAAACTTAAATTACAATACATTATTCTTTCACTCTTTATCTGCTTGGATTTTCTTTTTGTCAGCACTGCATAAATAACCAAACTTTTCCCTTAGCTGTAAATAAAGCGAACTCTTTGAGATCAGATCATTTCAGTACTCATTAATTCATTCATTTTCTGAACCACTTAATCCTAATTAGGGTCGTGGGGAGGTTGGCGCACATTTCAGGCATCTCAGAGTACACCCTGGACAGCTCGCCAGGCCATCGCAGAAACACGCTGACGGCTATGCAGCTACTCTTGACGAAAATCAGCAATGGTTCTTTTACATTCCTTTCACCACAGACAGTGAGAGACATGGCCGGCCTTTGATAACCCAGTTAGCTGCACTGGGGGGACAGCAGTGAGAACCCGTTGATAGTGGGGCTTAAACCTCCAACTTTGGGATCCAGCACCCTGCCACCGAGCCATCACTGCCCTTTTTACTTTTATACCTCAGTGATTTTTCTGGAATTTTCAGAGAATTTATTTCTGCCCAGATGAGATTAATGAGATTAAGACATTTGGTGAAACAAGAAATCTAAGACAAAATATACATGCCTCATAAAAATCTTTTTTTTTTTTTTTTTTTTTTACAAAAATGGCTCTTTTTTTTGCGGATGTTCCTCTACAGTATAATATGCATTTTGTATGCGTGTCGCTTAAAGTATACCAGTATTGATCATCCTTACAGCAAAATTTGTGCATAATGTAATATGTTTGGGCGACAAAGAGCTTATTTTAACATAAATGACCATAAAAAGCACTATACTGTGTAATTTTATATCATGGATTACTAGCGGCGGCTGAACTTATGCAGAACAACCATTTTTTTACCGGAAGTGACATGAACTCATTGGGCCGGATTGTCCAGAGCAAGTAAACAAGCAGCGAGCCACATTTTAGATGATAATACTCTCTGTATACTAAGGGCTCTTACCTTTTACTGGTTCCTTTTGGCGAGGTGCTGCTCCTGTCCATTATCATCCTTTGACTTTTTATGAAGGAATTCCGTAGGCTGGACAGCGTCCAGTTTTAGATGTAAAAGATTGGGCTTTGTGTCGAGTAGTTCTGCCTGAAGGTCACACCGATAGCAGATTGGGTTGAAGTGGTCTTTACAGACCACCGAATTGCGTCAGAAAGGAAACATTTTCAGAGTACGGCCTGTGCCGATGTTATGTTATGTTTTCCGCGATTTCTGCTTTTGATGTATGTGCAGCTGTATGCTTTGCACCCCTCCATTTTCCTGGTGACACAGCTCAGCACTGACCAATAATGTGTTATCTTAGACTGGTGTCTGCTGCACGCAGTCCAGCCAATAGGACAAAACAATGAATTTGTGTCACTATTAGGGACAACTGGAACAACCAAAGAAGACGGCAACGTTTTGCTGCACATGCCTAGTAGTAATAGTAGTGTGGCAGCACTCGCTCAAACCTTACAAGAAGCAAGGACTGACAGAACTGCTGATGTCATTCATGATCATTCACAAGAGCTAGCAATACAAACCACAAGTACCCTTTAAGTAATGGTATCAGCGGCAAATAATCAAAACTATACCCAGTCACTTGTGTGGTACATCATCAAAATATCACGAGTTTTAATCTTAAAGTGAATTAAAGGAAAGCCTTCCAAACTCTCCTGTTACACATGAACATGTATATTTTCATTATCAGGTGGTTTTTACTTACAGTTTCGAAGCTGCAACCTGCTAAAATCTGAGTTATCTAGTTTGCATGAGCCAGTTTGAAAAGACTGCTGTTTCACTCTCACAAGTGCATGAATTGGCAAAAATAGAACATGAATTTGTTTGTTCATATAAGGCAATAATAAGTTAATAGCAATAATAACAATATACAGATAATAAACTAACAATCAGATATAAGCTAGTGAACTTCGGAATAAAACTAGGCGCATCTATACATGATACAGGCGCCCGTTTACATATACACCTTTATAAAAATGAATGGTATGATCTGGGCGTTGATTCATATGTAAATTACATGCATGGGAGGGATAACATTACTCTCCTGTCAATCACAGTGACAATAGTCAATAGTATGGAAGAATATTGCATGTATGCTGTGTTGCAGCATGAACAGCAGTTTGAAAAATAAATGAAGGGAATCTTTGCTAGTTCTAATTTGAGATAAATAGGGTGGGTGACGTGTTTTTTTTTTATTATTATTATTTTTTCATTTTAGTTTTACCAAGTGGTTTGTTTTGAAGAATTTACATGTTTTAGTTTAGTTTTTATTTAGTTTTAGTGTTAGTTTTTACTTTATATACATAACTTCCACTCTTTGGAACTAGACCTGTGCTGTCTCATCTTCATCTTCAAAGTGGTGTTGCAACCACAGTGCAAACTGAGATGGGAAAACAAATTCATTTCAATCTCATTTTGGATTTTGTTGTACTGTTCGTTGTAGGGTGCCATGGTGGTGCAGTGGTTAGCACATTCGCCTCATAGCAAGAAGGTCCCTGGTTCGATTTCTGGGCGTTTCTGTTTGCAGTTTGCATGTTCTCCCTGTTCTTGCGTGGGTATCCTCCGGGTTGTTTGGTTTCCTCCGACGGTCAAAAGGAATGCGAATTAGGCTAACTGGTTGTTCCAAATTGACCCTTGGTGTGAATGGTTGTGTGTGGTTTCCCTGTAATGGTCTGGTGAGCTGTTCATGGTTGTACTCAACCTTTGCCCAGAGATGGCTGGGATAGGCACCAGCCTCCCTGCGACCCTAGTAGTATTAATTGGTTTGGCAAATGAGAGCGTGAGAGTGAGTGTTATTTTTTTTGCCCTCCACCAAGGATGGTATATTTTATCATTGGTGTGTTTGTTAGCAGGATTATGCAAAAAGCTATGCATGGATTTTCATGAAATTTCTACCAGATGTGGGACTTTGGACAAGGACGACATCATCTGGATAAAATTCTTCATCAAAGGGGGTTTTTAATGTATTCTTTAACATTGTGATAGGATGTTCATATGGGGGATCACTGAGGTTAGCGCTCTCCGAGTGCTTCTGTTTATTTCAGGTATTGAAATAATTTTCATTGCTAGTTTTAGCTTAAATGAATTAAATTATCCCTGGTGTGAAGTTCCACAATTGATCCATGATTGGAAAGGTGCACTTAGTGAAAAATAACCCGCAATTATGAGAGCAAAATCAGACCTGGGTATTAACATCATTGGAGCTTACACAGGAGGCTACATTCCTTTGTAACGATCCAATCATTGTCCTGTTTTGAACAGCGGACGATAATAAGGGGAAGTGGTAGAAACCAAACCTATTAAGCACAAACCTGTAGAAAAGCTCTCGGTGTTGATGTGGGATCTAGTTTCCGTCTCCTTCCCTGTCTAGAGGGGTGTGGGTTTAAGCCTGTCTCATTGAAGGCTGATCCATAAACCTCAAAACTGTAAGCTCAGAGAAAATCGATGAGCTGCTATTAATCATAGTTTGGTATGGGTTGGATGGATGTAGCCGCGCATCTCTTCAATCTCATTAGGAAAGCTCATCTCACAGGAAGAGCTGCCGTTATCAGATTATGGGAAAGAAAGTGGTTCTCCGACAAAATGATTCATCCACATCTTTCCTTCTATGGCAGCACTTCTTGGAAAAACATGGATGGTTGGTCAAGGCTGTCGCTGTTGATGTTCTCAGCTTTAAATTTGATTTGGACAAAACCCAGAGGCACATGTAAAGAAAATAGTGACACACTGGTGCTAAACATCACGTCAGTCTTTATAAGAGGTTGAATATTTTTTCCACTTGATTTTATTTCTTTGAATCATTTTTTTTATATCACCCTAATAAATGTGGATTTTATTTACAATATACACCTAATATTCTATGCCACCTTAGTATGTCAGATTAACATGAGTGCTGTTAACAGCCATATTATTAGTTTAGTTTAATCAGATTTGCTCATATGAAGATTTTGAAAGTGGGAGGTTGAAGCAGAAGCTTTCTCAGAGTCTCTTTGTTTCAGCATGAAGGCAGCCCCAGGCTGAAGCCCATCACCTTTGCTTTATTCCTCCCTCACAAGTCCTTGTTTTGCATGGCGTTAGCAGTCCAGGGTAACGAGGGACGGAGTCTTACAGTGGCACCCCATCTGAGAGGTCAGAGTGGGTGGAGCCATAGCTGGTGAGAGCGATCTCAGTGATGGCTGGTAGGCTGTTTCTCTTAGTAACCTGTTTGATTTTTTTAAAAGAGTAAAATAGACAATAATTCATTATCCAAAATATACACCAAAACTAGAAATGCTAACTTAAAATGTAACAAACTAGAAGTTCCTTCAAAGGTTCTCTGACAGTTGAGGTCAGATGTCGTCTGTATACAGTTAACATGAACAGGAATGCCATGGCTATAATTTTTTTTAAACATTCATTCAATAATTTTTCAAGCTGCTTAAGCCTAATTAGGGTTGTGTGGAGGCTGCCGCCCATCTCAGTCGACTCTGGGCAAAGGTGGAGTACACCCTGGACAATACTTACAAAACTATTAATGCTCACACCTAGGGGCGATTTGGAACAGCAAATTAGCTTAATGTGCATCTCTTTGGACTGTGGGAGGAAACCGGAGTACCCGGAGGAAACCCACACTAGCACGGGAGAACATGCAAACTCCACACAGAAATGCACCGAGTGCGGGAATCGAGCCCAGGCCTTCTTGCTGTGCCACTCCGTGCCGCCTTGGACTACAACATGACATCTTAAATAAAAAAAATAATAACAGATTTCGTAAACATGTTTTAATTCATTTTCTAAACTCAACACAGAGAGGCACGGTGGTGCAGTGTTTAGCATGCCCTCCTAAAAATAAGATGCTCCTCAGTTTGAGTCCCAGGCTTGGCGAAACCATTTCAGTGTGAAGTTTGCATGTCCTGCAGTTACTCTGGTTTCCTTTCACAGTCCAAAGATATGCACATTAGTCTCATTGGTTATTAACCACTACCCATAGGTATTTGTGTATTTGGTTGTGTGTGTTTTGGCCCTGTGATGGATTGCCAAGCTGTTCAGGATTTCACATGGACACAGCTGAGATAGGCTTCAGCCTTCCCCCATGCCTAGTAGGATTGAACAGTTTGGCAAATGAATTAATTAACTCAATACTCATTCTCTGTGCAAAGCTAAAAAAAGAGCACTCATTGGCTGGGAAAGTCCAAAAAGCTCATTGCAGATCTTAGGAATAATATCATACATTTAGGGAGGGTGTGGCCATTTAAGTCTGGAAGAATAATGGAACACTCAGCTAAAATAAAGTTGATTAGATGGTCAGAGACTACCAGTACACAGGTCTGTCATGAAATGGAAATTGCTGGAACACCAATGTCATTGTATACATTCATGCTGTGGATTCAGCACAGCTTATCAGATCATCACAGGGCCAACACACATTTCCAGCTAGGGCCAATTTTGGAAAGGCCAATTAGTCTAATGTGCATGTCTTTGGACTGTGAGAGGAAACCCATGCCAAACCTGGGACTTGAACCTAGGACCTTCTTACTGTGAGGCTGACATGCTTACCACTATGCTACCTTACTGCCTTGGCTTTTTTTACCTTCACTATAGTTTGCAGTTGACCAAAAAAAATCCTTCTGGAGGAAAGTTTGTCCACAGTAACCAGAGTTGGGGTTTGGGGGAGTAAAACTGTGGCATGGTGGTGGTAGCATAATGCTCTGGTGTTGGTTTGCTACCACGAATAATGAAGAAAAAGGACTACCTCAGAATTCTTCAGGATAATATCAGACCATCAGCCAGGCAGCAGAAACTTGGACTCATTTGGGTGTTCGAAAAAGACTGTGACCCCATCCCCCCACCCCACACACACTAGAGGCTAAAATTTTTTCAGGAATCCCACAGGTCATGGGAGTCAACTTTACTATTAATCACGTGATTGGGACAGTACAGGATAAAAAAGTTAACAAGAGCGGACGGGAGCGGAAACCAACCCATAGGACAAAAAAAAGAAGCCTTTATGTACTTTTGTTTGTTGAGGACAGTTCTCTTGCTTGGTGCAGTTTTTTGTTTAAGCAATTTAAAACATAAAATGAATGTCACTGTTTAAAGGAAACAAGTGCTCAATAAATTAGTAAAACACAACTTTATATGTTATGGTACATATACACAGTTTCCTCTGGGATCAATAAAGTGTTCTGATTCTGATTCTGATTATTCAACTAACGTAGGCATGGTGTGACCTGTGTGTTTTCCTGGGGTTTTTGGGTTTATTTGTGTTTTTTACAATTTTTATTTTACTTTAAACCACCTATAAAAAAGAGCTAGAAACTGGGACTTAGCAGGTAGTACTCCATAAAAAACTATAGGGACCACAGGCCATGTATTATTTATGTTTTGTGCCCTTTAGTGATGTTTTTTTGTTTGGATTAAGGCAATAAATGTCTCCCTATATTACCACAGATGAACTGTTCCTGTTTCCATATCTTATGAAGTAAAACTACAGAACACAAAGTAATCTTAAAAAAGGGGAGGAGACCAAATCAAATTCGATGTATTGCCTAAACACTAAAAGAAGAAAAAAATGGGAGCGGTACAGGAGCGGAAATCATTCTGAATGGAAGCGGGATGGGAGTGGGAGTCATTTTACCAGGAGTGGGATGGGACAGGAATTTTTCTGTGGGAGTGGGAGGAGGCAGGAGTGAAAATCCACTCCCATGTCACCCTCTATCCCACACACATCAAAGCTGGTTACGAATTGGATAAACCATGAATTGGAATTGGATTTTGCCCAGATAAAAGGTGAAATATTCAACCAGTAGTTTGTTGTTGGCTACCAAACGTATCTGCAACTTTCCAATGGACATTGAACTGAATATTAGGTCTGCTGTATGTATATTTTGGACCTCTGACGTCAACTGTATATACATAAGCAATTTGATTCAATTCAGTACAAATTTAACACAATGTACTTACATCATCAAACTTCTTTCCACTGTAGACCTCATTCTTATCGATAAACGTCAGCATGATCCAATCACAGATGATCGAGCACTAATGGAGGGGTGGAAGATCAGCTCTCACCACAAAAGCCTGTATACAAGTTCATAATCAATTTGTCAAAGACAATGACAGTACTTACTATTCCCACTGAGGTCATGGCTGTGACTGCATTGATGATGGTTGGGATGAGGCTAAATTTTCCTGCCTGAAAAAAAATCAAACCATTTTTCAAATGTTACTAATGGAGGCAGTGCGGTTTTATAAAGACAACTGTATCTGTAAGTAAATCTCAGCAACATATTTGTGTGTGTGTGTGTGTGTGCGCGTGCGATTTTTCTTGCTCGGGAAGTGCATGAAGAGACTCCCGCTGCAGCTTCTTTTTTTCCTCTCTTAACATTATTAAGACAAACCTATACATACTATAGTATATCCTGCATATAGGCGCTTTATACTAACATGGGGACAATTTGGAACAGCCATTTAGCCTAATGTGTATGTATTTGAACTGTGGGAGGAAACCTATTAATAATAATAATTATTATTATTATAATGATAATAAAAATAAAAATAATGATAATAATAATAATGATAATAATGATAATGATAATAATTATAATAATAATAATAATAATATTGTACTACTGTCTATTCACTGTTGATGTGTATATTATCTTTTATTAACTGTTTATAAACAACCCAAAGATAAAATGTTTTTATTGATCTCATCTTACATGTCCATGTACGATGACATCCAAACGAATCCCAAATGCTTTTATAAGTGATCTGTACTCCACTCCATCCTTGTAGTAGTATTTGGCAAACCTGGGATGTGGAGACGAGGAACAGAAATGAAAAGAATGAATCCCTTAATAATATTATGTGACAAACAAAATTGTATTGCACTGAGCACAATCTCTAGTAATCCAATAATTAAAGAGCTACTGGACACTTAAATGTTTTTTAGCTGTAAATTAAATTATATGACAGGATAATAAAGTTGTTTTTTAAAAATTTGATAGAAATAAATTGAAAAATGGCTCAACACCCTATCATGGAACTAATGGGAACTAATTGGCCGAGCTCTTACGGCACGGAGGAATGGCATACGCTCACTTCCCTGTCACTCACAGCAATCCCTAACCAATCATGGGCATCTAAGAGCTTGTTCCCTCTGAGTGTGTTAGACCGCCCCCAAATATGCATGCGCAGCAGTTTGAAAAGAGGCGGGTGGTAGCATTGCATGTCATGGAGGGGGCACGTGCATGCTCACACCTCTCCCTGGTTGGTCGTGGTCGTATGATAGGGAAGGCAACATTTGATGGGTGGGAATCGGATATGACTAAATTAGGGGAGAAAATAGGGAAAAATCAATAAAATACAAAAAAAAGAATGTTAAGCGGCCTTCACATTATAACAAATTGAAGAAACAGACATGAACGAATTGCAGAAGTCTGAATTCACACAGATGTGTACCCGGAGGAAACCTAAGCACAGGGAGAACAGGGAAACGCCACACAGAAACACCCCAGCCCAGGACTCGAACCCAGGATCTTCTTGCTGTAAGGCAGACACGCTAACCACTACTTCTCCGTGCCACCCCAGTAAGAGTCTGTGAAATTTAATTATTTTTTTAATATATGCTGCTTGAGGCTCATAAATCTCTCCTCAGGCCCTCTCATTTCTGTCTCTCAACCCCTTATCAGTTTTTACAAGAATGCAGGAGGTGGAGTTACACTTTACTGAATATGAAGAGGCCTGGCGACATGTTTTATACCTGTAATGGTAACCTGAGCTAGTCAGGGTTTTCCTGAGGTCCAGCCTCCGAAATGAGTAAGTAGGAATACATTTTGATGGATCGACATCAAAGTCACAGTTCCAGTTAATAAATGCTCCGATCACTCCACCCTGAAGAAGAGACAAACCAATCTATTATTTATACAGGGTGACCCAAAATAACCTCCCACTTTTTAAAGGTAAATAAATTAAGAAAGGTTAAAGATAACCAAAGTATTTCGTGCACACATGAAACTTTATTCGATACAGAATGTATTCATCATTATTTGCACACATAAAACTTAGTAAGACAGTAGGGGCGGTGCTAAGGTCTGGTGGTGGCCCTACCCCTACTTGAACGCCTTGATCTTGAAGATTCAGTGAGATGGAGCTTTGGCACACACAGCACAAAGATCTTTTGAAGTGCTGAGGGAAATGTTTCCAGATCGGGTGATATTGGGTGACCCTCCCGTTCCCCTGATCTCACCCCTTGTGATTGATTTTTCTGTGGGGCTACCTTCAATCATGAGTGTATACTCATCAACCCCAAACTCTTGAAGCCCTTAAGGTTGCCATTCAGCAGAAATTACCTCCAAGAGTGTATAGACAATGACAGCCACCATTTGGATGATATCACCTTTAACTCTTTTTCCCATAGACTGACACGCCCCTTTCCCATAACGACTACAAATGACGACTCCGGTCATATCAATGAAGACGAGATTGATAGCTCTGAAACACTATGTTTTCCAAAAGGGAAACCCCAAAGACATGTCATTCTAGGAGTTCTAGGAGAAGAATATATATTATGTCGTGTCTATTCTCATATATAGAAACTGTGCAGTGACCCACATTTACTACGTGTTTTAGGCAAAGAAAGTGATAGCACGTTATGGGGAAGCCTAGGGAGGTGTCTACTGATACACACTAAGAGGGCAAGTGTAGTCATTATGTGGAAAACAATAAAAAATGATATATGATCAATGCCACAGCCATCCGTGACCGGGAGTCCATGGGAGCTTGTCATGGAGGGGCATGTGCTTGCTTACGCCCCTCCCTGGTCGGTGGTGGTCATGTGATAGGGAAGGCAAAAAGTTGATGGGCGGGAATTGGATATGACTAAATTAGGGTAGAGAAATGGGGAAAAAATCCCAAAAAAAAGATGTATAAAAACTGTATTGAATGAAGTTTCATGTGTGCAAAAATAATTTGGTTATCTTTAAGGATTTTTTCCATTTACCTTTGAAACGTGAGAGATTTTATTGGGTCACACTGTAATGTCACTGATAAGTGGATCTAACTTGTTTTGCAGACATTGATTTACAACATTAAATGTGACTCTTCACATCAAAGTGGGTTTTAAGTTGGAAATTATTAGTATATATTAGTATAATAATTTTATACTGATTTTATACAAACTATTTAATAAATAGTTTGTTGAATTCGTGATTTCCTCCAAAGTTACAGGCTTAAAAGGCTGAAGATTCCTGGCAGATCTTGGATGGTTACTTCAAAACAAGCAACATATATTATTAAATTTCATATCATTTCAAAGTTTAGGATATCAGCTACAAAATAGGACCAATGACTTAAAATGAATAATTTCCAACTTAATACCTACTTTGCTGTGATGGGTCACAAATGTAACTGAAGAAAAATTAGAATTCTTCACAAAATATTAAATCATTTTCAACTTTCATTTCAAACTGGAATAAAATAGGTCAGTATGTGCTGTTACTGGAAAATAATCAACTTTGTTACGATAACTCTATGCCACTTCGAAACTAAGTCGAATATTAGTCACACCACCTTACTTTCCTATAAGTCAACACATTTCATATCACTTCCTGATATCACTGATGTCAAAGTCGCTACACTGCCCAGCCAAAAAAAAAAATCACACACACGAGTATGTTGTTGTTCACCTCTATCCTTGCTTGAATCGATGAGGGAAAAACTGAACCACTCCATAAAGTCTTCTCCAGCACATCCCGAAAATATTCAATAGGATTAAGGTGAGGACTCTGGGGTGCCAGTACATATGTGAAAATGATTCCTCGTGCTCCCTGAACCACTCGCTCATTATTTGAGTCCCCATTTTATATCCGTGCCATCAGGGAAGAAAAAGTGCATTGATGTGACAACCTGCACATTCAGTACATTCAGATCATCAGCTGACGTAATTTTATTGCCACATTAATGTTGCTGAGCCTAGACCGGACCAACTGGAGCAACAATGCCATGGAGATTACATGCTGTGATCAAGGATAAATGCTCTTCATGAAAATATTAGTGTGCCACTTTTTCATTTGACCAGGCAGAGTATAAATATTACAGTCATATTTGATTTGTTACTAACAAGTTTGTTGTCTTTTATCAGGAACTCCAATGAATTCTATGTTAGTGTCTGAATTTATTTACAAATAAAATAACCAAAGTGCTAACTCACAGTTTTGCAGAGTTCACTGAATTTCTCTCGAGCCTGATCAGCAATGTAGCCCAGTTTGAACACAGGGCAGTATGGGTTGGTCACAGGGTGGTAATGGCACCGCATTAACTTCTTCAGCTTCCTTGGTTTAATGTTCACCCTTCATTGATGGAGAAAGTTTCACTTTTAGTGCTTGCCTTGTTTTCGTGGAAGTTGCTAGAAAAGGACTGTACATAATGCCTCAGTTATGCTTGGACCTCTCTAGCTCATTAAATACAGTATTATACCAAGGGATACAAAGATCTTAAGCACATGCAAAGAAATGCTATAAAGTAAAGATGACTTCCTAAATAACAAAATTAAATGTTTTTACTTTTTAAAAAAAATCCTACCAGGTTCAGTAAACAGTAATAAGCAAAACAAAGTCAATATTTAGCATGACAACCCATTTTTATTCTCTTTTTTATTTGTGAATATTATACCCACATATAATTTGTGTATTTTTATAAAGAATGGGCTGAAGGTGTTACTGACCATCTTACGGACCCCGCTGAAGTTATTCTGGTGGTTTTGATTGCTGCACTTCCTTCTTATATTACCCCCCCCCCTCGGGCCGCCTTTATGTTTATTTAATTTTATATTTTATTTTATTTAATTTTATTTCCTTGATTTCCTTGCACCAAAGAACATTGGATAAGACTAGTGGTAAAGACTTCATCAAGAAAAATTAGAACATTAGTCCAATCAAGGCTACCCTCAACCAGCCTAGAATATAATTATCAACAATGATGGATATAACCTCAGATCAGGAAGTGTTAATATTTTTTCAAATAATACATTATAACTGAGTCAATTCACAACAGTAAAATATCTAGACACTTTATTAACTTATTGTTATCTATTTATTTTTATAATGTTAGAAATATAATGATCCTGTAGTTTTAGTTCTACTGTAATGGGAATACAGTAAAATGGTCACCATTCCATCCAAGGACTAACACAGACACAACCAACCTACAAAGCAATTTAGTGTCCAGCTGACCTAATGAACGTGTGAATTTCCCCCATTGTATTACTTATACTGTATATAATGGAAATACCATACATTTAACAAAATTATTAACAAAAGCAAGACATTTTTAAAACACGTATTTCCCCATACTTGTATGCGGAAGAGGACGGATAGCATCTTTTTTTCTCAGAGGTGTCATACTGCTTAATGAACTAGCAATTTAAAAAGACGGAATCGGATCTTGGACATCGCATGTGCTTGCAGTCACTTACACCATTTGGTAGTTATGATACTGGAGAACTGATGGGTGGAAATTGTCTCACCTGAGCACTTTGAACTTGGGGAAGTGGATGGAGTTCCTTATGAAGACTGTGAAGTTGATGGCTTCTTCCAGCGGTGGCTCTCTGTGTTGAAAAATGAAGCACAGCTATAATAAATCGAGTTTTTGCTTCTCTTAAAGGACAACAGCATTTAAAATTGTAATTACATCGCCGCAGTAGCCTCCTCGATCGGGCACCAACTTTTGATCTCGCAGGTTTTAAAGGTGTAGTTGTAATAAGGAACACAGCGTCCTGTTCTCTGACCTGCGATGGTAGGAGATGATTAATGCATCATTACACACTAAGAGACAAGGGTTCCTCAAAAGTTCTTTAGATAGTAGAAGGCTCTTGGTAAAAAATAAGTAAGTTATTTCTTCATAGAAGCTTTAAAGCAGATCAGCCCTGACGACCACTTTTTTCAAGTCCAGAACCAGGATGAGTCAGGACCGAGTCAAAAGTGTGTCTAAAGTGTTTTGAGTTCAAGTCAGGACAGAGTCAAGACTGAGGTGTAGGCGAACAACAGCCCTCTTTGAGATGATTTACTACTGAAAAAGCTATCTTAATTCGTAATTTGGTTTTGTATGAGAATGTCATGTTATGTCATGTCATTTTCTGCACAGATTTATCCTTTATTTATGGAGCAGGGAGGCTAGAGCCCATCCCAACCAAATTGGGCCAAAGGTGGGGTACATCCTGAACTGCTCACCAGTCCATTGCTAAGCCATCACACTCATACACACACCAAACCAATCACACCTAGTGTGCAATTTGGAATACTGAATTAGCCTAATATGCAAATCTTTGGACTGTGGGAGGAAACCAGAGTACCAGGAGGAAACCCACACAACCACTTGGCGAACATGCAAACTCCACACAGAAACACCCTCGCTGATGAAAGGGCTCGAACTGGATTAGACAGTCAGATTTTTAATGCTGAATAAATGAAACACTTCAAGGTGTGCGTTCTCGTGTTGGGTTTATAGCCACCTCAGAGATTAGAGAGGGAACAGATAAGGATCAGAAAAGGATTCTTGAGGGTGCTAGGAACAATATTATAGAAATAGATTTTTATTTAGTTAAACTGATGGAGGAATTTGGAGTAATTATAACAACAACAATAACAACAACAACAACAACAATAATAATAATAATAATAAAAATAAATTTTGGGGGCAGTGGTCGCCCGGTGGTAAGGATAGCATATTAAGAAGGGTGGTGTGACATATAAAATAATAATATAAATAATTTTATATGTCATAATTACAAAAATGATTTAATTAATTATGACATATAAAATAATAATATAAACTATTTTATATGTCATAATTATAAAAATTATTGAATTAATTACAGGATTTTTTGGCATGGTGGCGCAGTGTTTAGCACGTCCGCCTCGGCCTGGGTTCGAATCTGGGGCTTGGGCATTTCTGTGTGAAATTTGCATGTTGTCCCTGTGCTTGCGAGGGTTTCCTCCGGGTACTCCAGTTTCCTCCCACAGTCCAAAAACATGCACAGTAGGCTAATTGGCTCCTCCAAATAGCCCCTAAGTGTGAGTGAGAGCATGAATGGCTGTGCGCATGTGTTGCCCTACGATGGCCTGGCAAGCTGTCCAGGGTGTACCCTGCCCTCACCCTGAGTCGGCTGAGACGGGCACCAGCTTCCCTGCAACACTAATCAGGATTAAACAGCTTGTGACTGACTCAGATAATAATATCCCCCTAATATTTCTGAAAGTAAATCAGAAATCTGCAGAAGTTTGTATTAATATTTAAGCAAACTGAAATATATTCTACTCTATAAACATTACAGTTTTATTATAATTGTAATGACAATGCTTTTATCATTTTTATATTATTGTAATTATTCAATACTTGTTTAGTCCTCAGATCCTCACCATGGCCGTCGAAGTCCAGCTCGCCCAGGATGCAGTCATCATCTGTGGTGCAGTTTGCATTTGGGATGCTGAAATGCTGAATAAACAAACACACAAAGCAGCAGGTAGCATCAGAAAGCCTGTGTGGCACGTTCAGGGGTTACAATCACACAAATTAGTAGTGACACGTAATTCTGTTTAGGAAATTGTTTTTCTCTGAAGAACATCTGACTGGTTCCTTGTTGCAAAATGACGTAAGTGACGTAATGAGAGCATTAAAGTATTGGATTTATGACCGGTCTGATTTTTATACAAACTACAGGAACTGAATACGACTAAAGGTGCTCACACGCTAACAGTCATAATCCTGATTTGTCCCGATCATAATCCCATGCTACATCGGAGGAAATCGGAGGGCATTGTAGAATTTCAGGGCAAACTTTGGGGAAGAGTGAAATTTTTTGTGATTGTTGAAAAATTGTTTTTTTTTTTTTTTTTTTTTATGTGTTCATGATGGATACATCATCAGCTATAACATCAGGATGTGATTGGCTCAAATTGGGATCATGATCGGTATCATGTGAGCGCACCTAAATGGTAAAACTCGGAGAGATTATTTTAGAACTGAGAATAAAATGTGTGTGTTTGTGTGTGTGTGTGTGTGTGTGTGTGTGTGTGTGTGTGTGTGTGTGTGTGTGTGTGTGTGTGT
>JAOUQZ010000027.1:3969576-3983412 GCA_028564935.1 Neosilurus hyrtlii
GGTAGGCTAATTGGCTGTTCCAAATCACCCCTAGGTGTGAGTGTGAGTGTGAATGGTTGTGTAACTGATGGCCCTGCGATGGCCTGGCGAGCTGTCCAGGGTGTAGTACCCTGCCCTCACCCAGAGTCGGCTGAGATGGGCACCAGCCTCCCTGCGACCCTAATTAGGAATAAGCGGTTCAGAAAATGAATGAATGCATGAACATTCGAATTGTTTGGCATTGGGGTAGTACAGTGGTGTAGTGATTAGAACTTAGCAGTGGTTCTGCCTCACACTAAGAAGGTCCTGGGTTTGAGCCTTGTGCTCAGCAAGGATGTTTTTTTGTGGGCTTTGCATGTTCTCGTTGTGCTTGTATGGGTTTCCTCTGGGTGCACAGCTTCCCTTTCACAGTCCAAAGACATGCACGTTTGGCTGATTGAATATTTTAACCCCTAGGTGTGAATGTGATTCTGAATGGTTGTGTGTCTGTGTTGGCTCTGAGATGGTCTAGTGAGTTGTTCAGGATGTACCCCTTTGTCTGAAGCTGGAATTGGCTCCAGTTTCCCCCGCAACTCTAAAAAAAAAAAAAGATAAATCGGTTCAGAAAATGAAATGAAAATGAAAAATGTTTGCAATTGTGGCAAAGTAATTCCATTCGGGTGTTCATTCTGGGCACCACATTATAGATTACTTTCTTGTACCAGCATGAGTGACTTAAAGGAAAATATCAGGTCATATTTTAAAGAAAGGCCCTACTGGGTATTAAATTAAAATGTTATTACCAGCAATCACAAGAATACACCGTAACCCTGCAGGGCAAACAACTGTGTCAAAACTGCTTATCTTTGTCACTGACAGGCTGACAGGGATTGTGTGGGGAGCCTCTCCATTTTCTCAAACATTAATAATCTTATTATAAGTGACCTGTGTCTGCTTTTCCAATATTTACAAAAAAAAAAAGAAAGAAAGAAATCAGAACATTTCTATAGCCATTGTTTTACCTCTCTCTTCTTCCAAGCTTTAACAAAAATAACTTCATTCTGAAATTCATCAGTTTGCCCTGAGAAATAAAGGCTATTCCATATGAGAAGCTTCCAAGAACCTGAAGATATCATACAACCATGTGTACTACTCCCTTCACAGAAGAGTGCAAACTGGCTTTTATCAGTACAAAAAGAGAAGTCTGAGGCCCGATGCACAGCTGAGCAAAAGAACAAGTAAATCATATAAACAAGTAAAAATTAATATTTGTCACCTTGTCAGTATCTTGACTATATTTGTTATTTATTTTACATCTCTTTTAATGCATATAAGTGTGTGAATTCATGGAAATTGTTACATTAACCCTAAACCTTTAGTAACCCTAAGCTTTTGAATGGTAGTGTTTGTCACCATCAGAACCGAATTCCAGTTCTAGTCCAAACTTATTGTTGATAGTCAGATCCTCTTTCTGTTGTTGTTTTAGTTGTTCTACTGAAAAATCACTAGGAAGGCTCAATTTTTCCCCCAGATTGCTGTGTGCATCTGGCGTTGAACACAGAGTCAGCTGTCTCTTTATTGATTAGTGATTGAAAAGTTGTGCGTCTGCAGCTCAATGTCTTTGGGTTGTGTATGGAAACTGAGGACATATTAAACTTTAGCAAATATTGTTCACTGCACCATGCCAGAAGTGCTGTCCTCCAATCTTTAAAACAACAAATTAAATTTTCATTTTATATTTACAAACATTGACACACACATTAAGATAATAAATACATAAATGAAATTTTGTTTGAACACTAAACAAATTTGAACACATAAAATTTGTATGTAGCTCAAATATCTTAAGATTGCGCTCTGATCAGTGGAAATTGTGATCAGATGTTAGGAAGCGGCATTAAAGGAGAAAGAGGCACTTGTCAAAAGTTAACGTCAATCAAAACTCTATATTAAAACCTGTTTTTGTGTATTTTCTTTGACAGATGGCTGTTTTTTTAATCATTTTATGGGTGCTTATTTGAAAACTGGATTTCAGGATGATGGCATTAACAATATTCTACTTTACGTGGCAGAGTGGGGCTTTAAACATAATTTCTTTCAGTATTTCGGACGTTTGTTCTTAAATATATTAATCCTGGTTTTATTTAAAAAATAAAATAAAAAAAATAAATATATATACACACACACACACACACACACACACACACACACACACACACACACACACACACACACACACACACATATATACTTTCCCATATAGATGATTAAGTCTTTTGACACCTTGAACACAAATCTGTCAATAAATGGGATTAATGTATCAAAATATACTTGTACATGTTAACTTGAACCTTGATGAGACATTTTTCACACTGCCTATAAAATCTTTAGAACCGAAGGTACCGGACTAAGATTTTCCATTCAGTAAAAGAAATTAATCCATAGATTTGAATGAGATTAACTTTTAACAAGTGCTGTCTTCTCCTTCAAATTTCACCAAAAATACATATTTATACAATGTGTAGAACCTACTGACATTTAATTAAAATATTTTACTGCAGGCGGAAAAAATAAAATAAAATCAGCAAATTTGAAAGGCAAAAATACGTGTTATTACCTAAAAAAAAAAATCTGGTTCCCAGGCGTATGAACGTAGTGATTAGCAGGAATGCTTCGATTCAAACAGGCACTTACATTAAGTTATTTGCTTAACTTATCCTAAACATAACTTATCTTAAAATGTATAGTCAGTACCTTACAGAGTTTTACAGTTTGTCTCAGTCGCTTTGGTGCATTTCTTACATCACTATTTACATTTGCACAGCAGTTAGTGCATTTCTCAAAGCAGTTAGTACAAACTGCAAAACCTAGTGGATAACCTGCAAAACCACGTCACTTGCTCAAAATGGACAGTCCATTGCTCAAAAGCAAGTATTCATGTCAATGAAACTGCCAGTGTCATCAAAATAACAAGTCTTGACACCATAGTTTATGAACAAGATAGTCAAGTGGCTTTGTCATGTTTTCATTATGACACTTTATTCTTCCAATGCAAAAAAAAGGTCTGAACTTGCTGACGCTCCCTGAAAGGCTCCTTGTACAGCCATTTGAAAACTACAGTAAAGTTGCATATTGCTGTAGTTAGTGGAGTAAGTGAGTACATGTGAGTACACGGCACTGAATACGTATGTTTCACATTTTTACAGTATATGCTCTTCGCAATACTGCAGCATTGTGCAAAAGAAAAATACAGTAACCTACAGTCACTGTCAGTCAGAAAAAAAACAAACACCCTTTTGGTAGAGCTGTGCATTAGAGGCTCGTTGGCTGTTCCAGATTGCCTGTATTTGTGCGTATAGAAGGTTGTGTGTTGGCCCGGACTGGTGAGCTGTTGAGGATGAGTCCCCTGAGACTAGTGCAACTCTACAAGGATTAAGCAAGTGGATGGATGGATGGATTGTTTACTTCATTTTGTCTCAGTGATTTGCCATTTAGTGGCTACTAAAAGCAACACACACTAAAATAAACTTTATTTCTTCTTTTATTCGGATATCAGATTATACAAAGTATGAAGATGACTGTAAATTATTACATTTGCAATATCAATATTATAAATTATAATTATAATTATAATTACAAAACAACAAAATTATTTGCAATAAATACAAAAAAAAGTGAATGAAAAGATAAAACGAGATTATTGCAAACAGAATTTTTTTTAAATAATATCTAAAAAATATATATAAAAAAAGTACAAAAGGTTATTGTTGTTGCTTTATTTTTATTCAGGCGTCTCCGCGGCCACTCCTGACACTCACAGGGGTCTTTCAGTCGCAGGGTATTGACGTCACTCAGCGCACGTGTAGACGGAACCCAGTTGGCTGTGTTGGCTTTGGGTCTCCGTGTTGAGTTTTATGGTATTTTATTGATAAGTTCAGTAGTGTGAGTTTCCTGTGTGTGCTGTAGCAGGTGTGTGTAAGTAATGGGAGGATTACAGAAGAGGAAGGTGAGCACTGCACGCGCGTTTTACTGCAGGATATTGAGGTTGTTTTGTGTTTGGGGCCCATGTGACTGTAACACTGACTGGACATGGTGTGTGGAAGTCACTTTAATCAATGTGGAATATGTGGACGTTTAGTTACTGCTGATCTAAATGTCAGGGGCTGAGTCAGACTAATCCGGTTTATATGAGGAGCTTCTGTCCAGCATGGGGTACAAACTACAGTCAAATAAATAAATAAATAAATAAACAAATAGCTCTTTTAATACTAAAGTAAAAACTTTCAGTCATATAATAGAAAGAATACCAGAAATTCAGGGAGTATCATTATAGAAGTGCTTTATTTATTATTGTTGTTGTTGTTGTTGTTGTTGTTGTAAATTCCTTTTTTTGTCAGAATACCTGCTTATTCCCAATAATAATTACTTACACAGTATTTTTTATTGCCAAACTATTTTTCATTTTAAGTAATAATTTGTACTGAATAATTGTCAGTATTATTGGTGAACCAATGTTTTCTGTTATTTGTAAGTGTTTCCATCTAGTTGTATAAATTGTCACTTACAAAATCATACACTGTGCAATATGTAGTGAAATGTTAGAAAATGTGTAGAATAAGCTATCAAAATAAGAAGAAAATAACTATTTAAAGGTCAATATAAATATAAAAATGCAAAATATAAAATAAAATATATAAAATGTAGGATGCGAAAATATATAAAATGCAATATAGTGAAATATAAATTAAATATAGTGAAATATAAATTAAATATAGTGAAATTCTAATGAAATATAGTGAAATATAAATGAAATATAGTGAAATTTTAATGAAATATAGTGAAATATAAATGAAATATAGTGAAATGTAAAATATATATGAAATATAAATGCAGTATAATGAAATATAGTGAAATATAATGAAATATAGTGAAATATAATGAAATATAGTGAAATATAAATGAAATATAGTGAAATATAAATGAAATATAGTGAAATTCTAATGAAATATAGTGAAATTCTAATGAAATATAGTGAAATGTAAAATATATATGAAATATAAATGCAGTATAATGAAATATAGTGAAATAAATGCAATATAGTGAAATATAATGCAATATAGTGAGATATAACTGCAGTGGCGATTTTAGAAGTAATATTGTAAAGTGTCTGTGTGCAACCATCAGCTGAGGGGGAATGTAATGTTCATGTGTAGGGTCAGCTGATGGTTTCACACAGGCACTTGACACATTTCAAGGTAAAGGATGACAGTAATGAGTCTCTGGGTCTGAGTGGACCCACAGGTCTTCACCTGTGTTGGTTAGTTTCTTTATTTGTGTGCACTGTAACTCAAAACAAGTTGTGATGCATTGGAACATGTTGGGAAAAAAATCCTGAAATTCTCCAAGAATCCAATTTGTTAATATGTGCGAAAATATTCATCGGATTTCCACTAGGGGGAGACATTTCATTATAACCGTGCCAAGTTATAACAGTCCATATGTGCCCGGCAGAGGTCCCTTGGACTCAGAGTGCCCTTCTATCTGGAATAATAATTTTTAGGTTGTGAAGTGTGTGATGTGACTTCTTCTTTCTCTGCAGTATGAGAGTGGCTCGGTCACTAACTACATCAGCAGGAATAAAGCGCGCAAGAAGCTGAGCCTGAGTCTAGCTGATTTCAGGTCAGTGCTGCACGGTACACAGAGATCATTTTCTGTGCAATAAATAGTTGACTTGTCCTGCTGTGTGTCAGTATCTTGTTAATATTATAAATGCTGATGATCTCACTCTTAGTGGAAAGGTGGGAGATATTTGTCCTTTTAATGCCGATAATGTTGGGTTGTGTTCGATGTTTAACATATTCGTGGTCTTACATATGAGTTCTAACCATTTTAGGATGATTTTTTTTATTTGGAATGTGTGTTAGTCCCTGCTACAGTTTATTAAATGCTTGTTTCTTGGAACAGTGCAACTTTTCAATATACAGCAGCCCCAAAACTCTAAATCCAGGGCAATTTTTATATAAATAATATTGCATAGCAGTGCGTGCTCAAATTCACGGTGTATGCACTGGATTCAAAACCTCAAACAGTCCTTAATGGACCAGAACTGTTTCTTAGGACATGCAGAGGTGATTTTCTCCTTTAGCGCTCTGTCCCACTCACATGAGAAGAAGTTTTAAGTCGATTTTTTGGTGCAGTCTTTTTTGATATGAGGGAGAAATGCCTGTTGGTGCTGTATTGGAACATCCTGTTTATTGCGTTTTAGTGGTGTGGATGGTGGTGGTACAGTTTAATTCGTCTGAGAGACATATTTTGAGTGGTGAGGAGGAGGCTGTGGATGGTGACGTTAAAGGTGATGGAGAAACTGTTGATGGTGTTGATAAGGGTGGAGCTAAAGATGATGTTGGTGGTGTTGAGGATGGTGATGGAGAGTGTGAGAATGGTGTTAGGGATGAAGATGAGAATTAGGATTAATGAGAATGATGCTGGTGAAGGTGAGGCTGGTGATGGTGTTGAGGAGAAGGGTAATGAGGGTGAGGATGGTGTTAGGGATGAAGATGGTGTTGATGAGGATGACAGGAAAGGATAGGATGGTGATGGGAGGGGTGAGAATGACGTTAAGAATAAGGAAGATGATGGCGAGAGGGATGATGGTGGTGATGGGAAGGGTGAGAAAGATGAGGGTAAAGAAGATGTTGGTGTTGACGCGGATGATGGTGTTGAAAGTGAGTGGTGCTGAGGATGGTCATGGCGGTGGTGGGAAGGGTGTGAATGGTGTTGAGGAGGAAGATGGTGATGAGGAGGAGGAAGTTGATGGTGGGGGTAAGAATGGTGTTGAGGAGAAGGATGAGGAGGAGGATGATAAGGTTACGAATGATAGTGAGAGGGATGATGATGATGATGATGATCTCCTCCCTGTGTAGACGATTGTGCATCCTGAAAGGGATTTACCCACATGAACCCAAACACAAGAAGAAGGTCAACAAGGGCTCCACGGCCCAGAGGACCTTCTACCTGCTCAAAGACATCCGCTTCCTCTTGCACGAGCCCATCGTCGGCAAGTTCAGAGAATACAAGGTGAGACGGGAAATTACACCCGACGACAGTGATGTTATTAATGAACTAAAAGGCTACGAGAGGAATTAAACACTGTGAGACAGTCCAGCTCGCATTCTGGTACTTATGATGACCGCCTGTCTTTGTGTTCATCCCGAGAACTCTAGTTCACACCGGCGTCTTTCTTTCCTGTTAGATCTTTGTGCGTAAGCTGCGGAAAGCGTACGGAAAGGCGGAGTGGGGCTCCGTCGAGCGGCTGAGGGACAACAAACCTGCATACAAACTGGACCACATTGTAAAAGAGAGGTGAGACAGGGCGCAGTACCTCTTCTTAACAGCAGAGGGCACTCCCCGCACGTCATGTCACTTGTACCGCTTGTATTTTCTTTTGATCATTCTGACAGGTACCCGACGTTCATCGACGCTCTGCGGGACGTAGACGACTCTCTGTCCATGTGTTTCCTGTTCTCTACGTTCGCGCGCACCGGGAAGTGCCATGTGCAGACCATCCAGCTGTGCCGCAGACTCAGTGTGGAGTGGATGAATTACATCATCACCTCGCGCTCGCTCAGAAAGGTAGATTATCACAGTCAGGGGTGAGGTGGGTGTAATTATCCAACCCCGGGTTGTGGGGTATCACCAAAATGTAAATCTCGTTAACGATACATATTAATTTCTTAATTAGTTCGTTTTCTAAGCCACTTAACCCTATTAGGGTTGCAGGGAGTCTGGTGCCCATCTCAGCCGACTCTGGGCGAAGGCGGGGTACACCCTGGACAGCTCGCCAGGCCATCGCAGGACAAACACACATATAATCTTTTACACTCACTCTCACACCTAGGGGCGATATGGAACGGCCTGTTAGCCTACTGTGTATGTTTTTGGACTGTAGGAGGAAACCAAAGTACCCAGAGGAAACCCACGCAAGCACAGGCATGCAAACTCCACACAGAAACACCCCGAGCCCGGGATTCGAACCCAGGGCCTTCTTGTGAGGCGGATGTTCTAACCACTGCGCCCCCGTGCCACCCCATGGTACATGTCATGGTTTTATATGTGCTACCTGCAAATGCGCATTCTGATTGGTTCACTATCTCGGGATAACATCCACCTCCCAGGCCTGCGATGAGGAACAATAGTATATACGGGAATGGCACGATATGATTAACCATGAATAAGCCTTTATTCCGAGTTGATGATTCTTTACTAGGAACCGTAGACACACACTTGAGCTTTGTGGTTCACTGAGGCTGAAAACGGCGTCCCAGAAAACACAAGGAAAGCTACACGATAAGGTTGTCGTGTTTTTAATGTAAAAAAACAAAAAAAAATTTTTATTCATGGTCTGAATGAGTTTCAAACGATACTAGGGGTATCGATTCATGTCTGAATCGCAATTCTTATTTATTAGCATTCTGAATCGATCCAAATTTTCAAGAATCGATTTTTACGAACACGTTTTTCCGAACATTTCCAGCTTTACTCACAGCGCGTACCATTTGCCTCCGTCATGAATTGTTCCACTGAGTGGCGGGTCCAGAACTAGCTTTTAGCCTAGCTTTGATATGGATGAGGAAAAAGAAACACAGCAAGCGCCGTCTTCGCTGAAGGCAAATGCTTGCACTTCGGATTTTACAATTTCTGGGTAAGAAGGAGCTTCACTTGATATGTGGTGAGCAAAATAAAAGTCAAGTATTTCGGAAACACTTCAAATCCCCGAGCCCACATCTTACACCATCACCCGGAGCTAAAAGAACTGGAGCAGCAGCACGACCAACTCCTGACCAACACACTCCATCACTTCACTAAACTCCCAACCGACTCTGAACAAGCAAAGCGGATCAGAACATCTACAGAACCAGCTGTGTAGTAATATAATTTCTTTCTTTCTTATAGAAGAGTCGTTCCAGCTTATAGAAGAATGTAGTTACTCATGAAACTGGCTCCCTTTGTTTGTAATGGTTACGAATCAAATATCGGTTTGAATCGATTCTGAATCGAATCGTCACCCCAAGAATCGGAATCGAATTGAATCGTGAGCTGTTGTTGTTAGATTCACATCCCTAAAAGATACCAACGTTAATAAACTGCTGCACGTTTCTGTATAATCTACAGAGGGTTCGCATGTAAAGACAAAATTTGAACAGAAATGAAAGATATGAGGAAAAGACCCCTAATCTGTGTATTGAAGTACTTTTGAATACCTCGTGTGGGTTTTATATTTATATGTTCTATATTTTGAGCTCCTTAACCAGGAGAGCTGTTTCAAAAGAAGTGAAGTCCTGTTAAAAACTGCTCACCCTCCGCTTTCCATTTTGACAGGTGTTCCTCTCCATCAAGGGCATCTATTACCAGGCAGAAGTGCTGGGACAGACCGTCACCTGGCTCGTACCGTATCAGTTTGCTCATGATGTAAGTACAGGACCGGCGTGTCGTAGCCGGTCGGCTTGGTGCTGTCGGTATGGTAACGGGTGATCTGTGTACTGCTGCTGTTTTGATTGTGTACAGTTTCCGTGTGTTGTGTTTACACAGTGTATCATATTTAAACTGGAAACAGCCGTCTACACCTTGATATTGCTTTATTTATGTGGAAACTGCCTAGCGTAAGCGGTCGGCTTTGTTCTTGGTCGAACATTAAACTCAAACCGCTGCGACGAAAACAGCACGACTTTATCAGTTATTTACATTCCGCCCATCTGTCCTCACTAGCAACTTTTAAATCAAACACGTTTTCAATCGATGATTGAAACTCAGCTCTGTATACATGAGGTGGGGTGGGATGGAGAGAGGGGAGAGAGTGAGAGGAGGAGAGAATAGAGAGAGGGTGAGAGGGGAGAAGAGAGTGAGAGAGGAGGGGAGAAAAGAGATGGAGAGGGTGAGAGGGGAGAAGAGAGTGAGAGAGGAGGGGAGAAGAGAGAGAGAGGAGGGGTGGAGAGAGAGGAGAAGAGAATTGAGAGGGGAGAAGAGAGGAGGGGAGAAGAGAGTGAGAGAGAGAGGGGAGAAGAGAGAGAGAAGGTCTGAGGGGAGAATAGAGAGAGAGAAAATGAGAGGGGAGGAGAGAGAGAAAATGAGAGGGGAGGAGAGAGAGCGAGAGAAGGTGAGCGGAGAAAGAGAGAGAGAAGGTGTGAGGGGAGAGTAGAGAGAAGGTGAAGGGAGAGGGAAGGAGAGAGAAGGTGAGTGGAGAAGAGGGTTAGAGGAGAATGAGGAGAATAGAGAGAGAGAGAGAGAAGGTGAGAGGGGTAAAGAGAGAGAGAGAAGGTGAGAAGAGGGTGAGGGGAGAATGAGGAGAATAGAGAGAGAGAGAAGGTGAGAGGGGTGAAGAGGATGAGGGGAGAATGAGGAGAATAGAGAGAGAGAGAAGGTGAGAGGGGTGGAGAGAGAGAGAGGGTGAGGGGAGAATGAGGAGAATAGAGAGAGAGAAGGTGAGAGGGGTGGAGATAGGAGAGAGAGAGAGAAGGTGAGAGGGAGAAGAGAGAGGGGAGAGAGAGAAGGTGAAAGGGGAGAAGAGGGTGAGGGGAGAATGAGGAGAATAGACAGGGGAGGTGGGTGAGAGGCGGTGAATGGAGAGAGTGCAGGAGACATGGACAAAGAAAGGATGTGGGAGGGGGGGCAATAAATGAGGGGAGTGAGAGAGAGAGACTTGTGGTGGGCAGGACGCTGATGGAAATCTGTCTCTCTGTAAATCAATAATGGAAAGAGTCATTTGTGTAAGTAAACAGTGGCGTCTGTGTTTTTGGGGTGCAGATGGAGCAGATTGCTGCCATTAAAGCTGTAAATGCCTGCGGGGCTCCTCCTCACATCCTGTCTCTTCAGGTTGAGGAGTTTATTTCAGTCGGATTAACGCGAAGCCGCTATCGATTCTTCTGCTAAGTGACCAGATAAACATGAGCTTCATAATAAATCACTCTGTTTATATAGTGTGAACCCGGAGTGTGTGACGATAAATCTTGTTTTTTATTGTGCTTCACTCAGTCGAGCCGGCCAGGTTCATGTACTGAGACTCGTGCGTTGACCACACCTTCTTTACTAAGAATGATGTTCATAGGCCACGCCTTCTTTACTAAGAATGATGTTCATAGGCCACGCCTTCTTTACTAAGAATGATGTTCATACGCCACGCCTTCTTTAATAGAATTAATGCGCATAGGCCATGCCTCTTTTACTTGGACTGATCTGTGCATAGGCCACGCCTTATTTAATAGAATTAATGTGCATGGAAGCCACACCTCTTTTACTTGGTCTGCTGTGCATGGAGGCTACTACTGATACATAGGCCACACCTCCTTCACTGACACATGCCTGCCTCCAAAATTACCCAGTTCACAATGTTTTAAAACAGGGCAATTATGCTGTGGATATTTGTAACTGACTGTGTGTGTGTGTGTGTGTGTGTGTGTTCAGCATCCTACAGATGTGGATTACAGAGTCATGGCCACTTTTACAGAGTTCTACACCACACTGCTCGGCTTCGTCAACTTCCGCCTCTACCAGACCCTCAACCTCGTCTACCCACCTAAGGTATCACACACACACACGTACTACAGTTGTAAAAAATAATCCCATGTACTACCCAACCCACATAATGTACATTTCATGCAGCTCTAAATAAACTTGTATAAATATAAACTCACAGGAAACGCTGAGCGTTACAGAAACGTCGACCCAGACTTCACGTATCAGGTTCTTATCCTCATGAACGAATACACGCGGCTATAATAAGCTGCTCTTCCATGTTGATGTGAGCAGGACGTTTAAACTCGTGTGTATGGTTTCCATGCGGAAACATTATGACGAACTCCGTGTCTGGAAGCACTCGTCATTCAGAAGTGTCTTTAAGCTCTGATTGGTAATCGCTCGACTCCTGTCGCGTGAAAGTTCAGCTCAGTTGAACTCTGCGCCCGTCCGCTTTTTGTCACGCATGAAAATTTTGCCTCTCGTCGGGCGTATCGCATGTCATCACTGACTTTGCGTGGTTGCCTGTCGCCTCCTGCTTGAACAAGGCTAAAGTCTTTGTGTTTGTCTCTCTGGGATGTTTCCGGAAACATGTAGAATCTGTGCCAAGGACTACTGAAGTCTTGTAGTGGCTACTTGTTCCCCAAAAGCCCTTCCTACAACACAGTAAATCGTTTTTTTCTTTTTTCTTTCCCCCTTGAATTTGTCACCCGCCTCTACATTTTTGAGCCGTGTGTAAATGATATAACTGTATAAGGCAGGTTGTGGAGTACGTGTTCCTAAAAAACTCAACAATTTTTGTGTCATTACAATGTTTAATGCGTATACACACATAGATGGTGCGATTATGGTGTGAATGTGGTTAATCACCGTGTGAAATACACTTCACGCTCGATTTCCCAGATTATTAGGGGGGATAGGCTGTCCGGGAACCTTAAATGTCCGAGGTCCCTGCCCTTTCCTGGACATTTACCATAATGGGTCCGGCAATCGTCATTATTCAGCAGCAGTCCTGGACTTTTTCAACTTTGTGGGAGTTGCAGTCACTGACCTGTGGCAGGAGGGATGTTTAAAAATCATGACCGACCCGGACTTCTATCATTGATGCCCGGACTTGTCCGAGCATTTGTCTGGCAATTAATGTCCGGTGCCGGATTTTGTATGGGAAATTTGGGAAATAGGGGTACGGGAAATCGAGGGTGAAGTGTATATGAAAATCACTACAGGTCTTTTAGGGGTGCGTTTACTTTTGGGTGCACAGTCTGTATGTTTGTGTTGTTAATGTGTAGCTGGTATTTTTTCCTCTGTTGTAGCTTGACGGAAAAGGAGAGACGGATCTCAAGGCCGAATTTGAGGAAGACTATGCCATGGACTCAGAGAGCTATCTTGAGGTTTTGAAATTTATTTATTCAGTTTTTGTATTGTTTTTGTAAAATCATTCCAATCGAGGCCGTTGAGCTAAAGCCCAACTCTGTCTCTGGTGCAGAAACTGTCAGCGCTGAGCGCCAGTCTGGCTCGCGTCGTCGCCACGGCCGCCGAAGATGAAGCGGAGATGGACCATTTCCCTGCCGAAGGGGTGAGAGAGAGTCGATTAAACCCGTCACCAGTGTCTCCGTCCTGCTCCGGTTCAAACTGGATCTGTTTGCTTTTATGATCGTTTGCAAACGTGGATTTGTTTGAAAGCCGTTAGTGTCAAAGGAACAATTACAGATTTCACACCTTGACCTGCGGGTGTTGCGCCTGGGAGCTTGTAACTTTAGTTACATGGTTGGATATTAACAAACAGCATTATCGCACCTCAGCTGAACCGTATACACCTGTGAGCACCTGCGGAGAACTTTAACGCCTTAAAATCATACAGGACCTATTGAACTGAAAGTGTCTCTGAAATCGAAGTTTCATTAGTTGTTACTGCTTAAACCCCACCCCCTTTAAAAGCATGGAGCTCTGAAGTGTAGGCAAGGGGCTGAGATGGGCTTAGCAGGGGTTGAGGGGAGGCATAAATACCTTGAACAGGTACCGTAAACATATATTTGAAAATGCGCAAGCTTTCCAGTGTTCCAGCTAGGATTTTGGGAAGGCATGGTGCTGTAGGGCAATAGAGGGAATATATGTAAACAATAATTCATACAAAAAAGTTGCATACATTAATAGAGTTATTTAGAAAAACAGTTACATATAAACATTAAAAGTAATATTTTTACATTCATTCATTCATCTTCTGAACCTAATTAGGGTCGCGGGGGAGGCTGGCGCCCATCTCAGCCGACTCTGGTACACCCTGGACAGCTTTCCAGGCCATCGCAGGGCCATCAGTCACACAACCATTCACACTCACACCTAGGGGTGATTTGGAACAGCCAATTAGCC